>JAIFHC010000385.1:0-50000 GCA_021229015.1 Solen grandis | reverse complement strand
GTAAACAACGCGTTCTCTAAAGATACACAAGTGTTTGCTTTTTTCAATTGGGTGGTTTTAACGTTTTAATTTTTCAACTGGATTTTCTTTATGTTTAAATAGGTAGATTTAATTGTTATTTGCCAATTGACAATCATGCAGAAAGATATGCACCCTGAAACTCCCATTTTCTGATGGAATATCCTAAGATAATTTATGCAAACCAATGAAACGAGTGTTTTTCAGAACTCTCCGGTTGTTAATTATATGTCAAAATCCATTTTATACAGCATACATCGAATAAAGATTTTCAATAAAAGAAATCAATCACGTGTTTCAGCATGCTATGTGCACCTGAAGTTCGGACACCAGCTTATAGACGGGATCCCTTTGAAGCCACGTCTCCTTATACTTAACGTTTCAATTTAATCTTCGTTAATTTATCTTACACTTAATTGTTTTTGTACCTTTAAGTATGTGTCTCATAACTGTTTTACCCTACTATGTCTTTTATGTTTGATAAATCCCAAAAGTAATATATAGTCAAATATTTATACTTATTTGCAAATGAAAGCGTGCACTCAGCTTTTAGTTAATTGAAATATTATTTTTCAGAAAATGATTATTTTGGGTTACAAACAATCACCTAGAGTATCTACAGTTAAGAAAAAAATGCACATCATACTGGTCATTTAATACCCAAAACTTAGGACCAAACATGACGTAATATATATGAATTAAATAGTGCACTGAAATTAACGAAAATCTGAGTGAATACTTTCTTTTGCAATGGGGGACTTTGGTCAGTTATCTCCCCTGCTGACTCTCCTTAATTACCGATACATTCCATCCAAGTACAAAGGTCCTTTCGGTTGAAATTCTTTATTTTATCCTTATCTGCTATTGAGCTGTTGTTATTGGTTTCATGTTAAAAATCATTTATGTGTTGACTAAAATGATAAAATAGTTTAAGTAATTGGTACCAAACCATTATAAATATACAGATCTAGTTGCTCTGAATTTTATCCAATGTGGAGATATTTCAGTTTAAACCACATCAAGCAGTGCAATGTATTTAAGAATAAAAACAAAGGAATCCAATAAAAAGAACTTACGCTTTTTTGAGCGTTGCCAGGGGAGATTATTGACCAATGTCGCCCATTAAGTTTATTTTGAAACATTAGATTAAACTCAATATACAGAATCATTACTTTGCATAGCTCCCTTGCTTGGCGCTCAGCAGGGTAGTTCCAGTTTCCCGGTGTCAGGATAATGTGACTGGGTGTGGTATCATGCCACATGTCTACGGCGTGATACTGCAGTGTAGTAGTACTTTATCCGTCTCAAGAAGACATAGTCTCCAAATGACTCCATCACGTTTACATATTTTTTCTTCATCTTCCTTAATACATCATAATCGTTGAATAACGTAATGTTTGTCAGTAATTGACAATATCTTTATTGTGTATTGGAAAGAAACACGATTAAGTTTTAAACTTTTGTTTCGATCCTTCTTCATGTGTATGTATGTGTTTACATTCGAAATAAAATAATTTAAACAAAACTAAACTAAATGACAGAAATACTGTCGCTTGGACGTTGAGCCACCAAACAAACAAACTAATAATAATAATAACGATACAAAATGGTACAAATAAAAATACAATGTATATAATTTACAACCGTAGATATACAAAATGTTAACTACGTGTTTTATTTATCTATTTTTTTACTTAATGTTATATGCGAAAAAGTTCTTGCAAAACAATTTATAAAAGACGGTTAAGGGCATTTATTCCCATTTGAACAAAAAGAGAAAATGATTTTAGACATCTTGAACAGAAAGTGCTTTTATAATTCTTCATTCGTCCATAATGACTTTCTGACATTTCTTTTAATGGAAATAATTATTTTGAATTGACATTGCTTCATTTATTAAGTCGTCCAACGAAAGAATAAAGCTTCACTACCTTGCTAAAACGAAATCTTTATGCTTCATTACTTCACTTGAAGGAACTAATTTTTTATGCTTCATTATCTCACTAAAATGAAATGAATTTTTTTCTTTAAGATATAAAAGTAAAAGACTTGTCATTTCAAAAGCGGCATACATATACACCTTCTTTTAATCTCCTTCATTTTCTCTAATAGCTCTATTTTCCCACACTAGATCATTGTTGAACATGGATGTTTATTTTTTTAGATATGGAAATGTCTATGTTTGATATTATTGTATACTGTTTTATATTATCATATACTCATTTTTTGAACGACTGGAATAGAAGTGCAACTTTGAAGGCCTTGTAGTTGTGCGGTGTTGTTACTTCCTATTCCAGACTTACAAAATTAAGCAACGTCGAGTGGGGTCAGTTCTTGAATAGGTGACTTCCGGCGACGCCTATAATGTTTATAGCAATACCTCTGATCTTCTGATGAGGGAAAGTTACAATGAGACTCACCGGTACCGTGATAGGTCACGGGTATGAGATGGACCTTACTCCAATAGAGAAAGGGCTAGATGTATTGTTTCATATCCTAACTTAAACTGCCCTGCAGTTGAACTAGATTTTATTCGCAGTGGATATTTGCTAATTGAAGTTAAGCAACGTCGGGTTTGGTTAGCACGTGGATGGGCGACTGCCGCTCTAAAGCAAATTGACTTCAAATATTGTATCTTTTTAAGCACAGTCACGCCCAGGGACACGACGCACACCGGCTCATCGTCAAGTATGTTGACTACACAGTGCATACATACAAATTACAATGGAATATTCATCGAATAACTACATACATACAGTTGATGGGTCGTGAAGCACTATGATACATATATGGCCTCGTGGTCTAAGCATGACATAATGTATGGTATAAACAGAATTTTTTTCGTATCGAAAGTTTAGATTATAGTTTTCCGTTTTATCGGACCTCTGTCGGTTTTTTTCTACGTTATGGCTCTTCTTTTCTCCAGTGTGCACAAATATCAACATTATGCGGTGTTTTGTTTTATTATTATGATGGGGTTAAATAATTAATGGCTTTACGCTGTCATCGCTCGTTCGTCTGTTTCGAATAAGACTTTAATGAATATAAAAATGGAAAAAGAAAATACTAGCAAGTCGGGAAAAAAAAATTAAAAAAAAAAAATTAAGAAATATAAGGAGTATTGTGCTTGTCAACAGATCATAAAAAAGGTGACAGGTGGTATACCTGGCGATTTGGCAACTCAATGAAAGTTGAAAATCAGGCAAATGTGTGCCTGTTTGAGATATTTCAATAGAACAAGTGAATTTCAACTTAAGCATTTAATATACGAATCCATTGTGATAATGAGAGTCCTGTATCAAGGTCCTTAACCCTTACAATACTGTTGTCACTTGTTCCTGCCTTTGCGGGCAGTGCAAACTATTCAAGTCAATGAATATTCAGCTAGCACCCCCATAAACAACTAATGGTGCAGTCCAAATTGAAGAAAGGACAAGTTCAATTAAGGAATTTAGCATGATAAGCGTCCACAAGAACATCATTAGTCTGGCTCATCCCTCTGTCTTCAGGCGCGCGCTATTTTGCACGCCAACTTTCTTGCTTTATACTCGCTGGACACAAAACCATAAACGATACAACCAATCAATTAACTGCAAGATGTCAGAGACAATGCTCAATAAGAGCACACAAAACTGGCATCATTACCACAATAAAACTCTTTGAGCAGTCTTCACTTTCTACCAGGCAGACAGAAATCAATCCAAGTCGACGGGTAATGAAGACCTGTGAAAGCAATTGGTGTCGCCAAATTAGCACGGCTGGACGGTCGTCAAAAATTATCAATATTGCTGCGTGTCCTAGCGGGTAATTGCCCACGAGAGAGGGCTATTTGTTAACTGCAATACTCATACACAATGCTGTAGTCTATGAGACTTCTTTTGGGCATCCATTGATACAAATCACCACGCATTCATCGTTTATTGGCGACGATGGACTAGGTTCTTTTATTATTGTCGTGTCAGGGGCAAGGGTCGCACGAGCGACCAAGGCTTCACTTCCAGGATTCTCTCTTTGACCTTTGGGGTTGCAAATGTGACAGTACATCATGAGTTGGGAAGATTCAGCTGCCAGTGGTCTTCAGTACATTTAAGATATGACCTTGAAACTGGAACAGGACCAAAAGGAGTTGGATTTTTGGTTTTGAAACTGAGTTTCGCTGTCGCCACGATTGTGTTTAAATCACATAGCGGCGTCAAGCTTATTAATACAGGTGTGGAAAGATACATGAAGGTTGAGGAAGACCATGCACAAATAGCACATTAAAAATACTGATTCCCGTATCTTATGTCCACCAATGTGATTCGATGTTTTTGAGAAAATATATACCCTATATGCACTATGTAATAATTGTTACACAATAATTTTGAACATTTCACAAAAGAATGGAAAGAGTGAACAACATGAGCATATTTACCAAGTGTGTGTGTGTTGATACACTGGTTCATTTCAGTCATATGTCTAATTGAGCCAATCATAGTGCTGCCACACTGCAGTATCACGCTTGAGACATATGGCATGATACCACAACATGTCCTACTATCCTTAAACCGTATCTGCTCTATATATATGCTGAGAGCCATGTACCATTTATAACAACTTTGGTATGTCGCGGTCCCGGAACGAGCCAATAATCTTCAGCATCCGAGACGAACGATCTTACTATAGACAAAGTCCTTAAATTAACTGAAATACACTTGACTAGACGTTAAACTTAAGCGAAAATATAAATAAGACAAATACATGAAATCAATATATAAACTTATCTAACTCAAAATGTTACATAAGAATTCTAAAAGCTAAATGAAAAGATAACACAGCCAGCAGGAACACTTAGGTTCAAGCAAACTCATCCCCCTTCTTTTGCCCCTTTTCGGTCAGATTTTCATCAGTTACTGGTACATGTAAGTTATGCTACACGCAAACTTATGCTACAAGGACATCATTGAATTTCATTTTGTGTTTTCTACGGAATTTTTATATTTTCCTTTATATTATTATAACTTGTTCATTTTAATTAGATGTAATCTAAAGTATAGAAAACATGACAATGTTCTTCATTCATAAAATGTTTTGTAGAATATCTTTTAAGGCATAAAAATGTGTTTCGTTAATAAGCAATGTTTGGGATATGTTTATCATCGTCTTCTTCCCCATGCATAAGAAAATCAAGATATGAGTGTAAAATATTGATTCAAATAATTTGAAACGATGAACATTCTCCTTTTAAAATATATTCTGACATCTAGCGTGCATGCTTCTCATTTCTCACGTGATACTTGTTTGATTGTTTTGAGGATTCATTTAATTTTACAATTGTATCGTTATTGTTACTGCAAAATGAAATGGTTTTTTACCATCTCTTGATAAAACTCCTGCATATGCATGTGAACCACCAGAAACGTACATTGCAAAAAAAAAATAAAAAAAAATAAATAAGGAGTTGCTTTTGCGTGAATGCCTGAAAAAGATAATGGCGCTGAATACCGAGAATCTGATCACGACTATATGATTACTGAGACAGCTGAAAAAGGTAGACGGTAGTTAATTTTAAGTAAGTGAATTGCAGTTATATTGGTTGTTATTTTTGCGTTTAATTATGATATAGATAGGCATGTAACAACGTTTACAAAGACAGGGCGGAGAAGAACACGTTTACTTAATGAATGAGATTACAAAGATTCTTTGACAATATTGGACCGTTTCATCCAAAATTGAATCCCAGATAAATTCGATAAACTCTCTTGAATGGCTTAAACCATTAATCATTGCGTTTTCTCCATCTTCTCAGTTAGTCCCAAAAGGATTCATTTAATCAAAGAAAAAGGAAATAAATGACTGACTAAGCTTTATTTCATGGCCCATCAACCAGCTCGAAAAATGGGCACCGGAGTGTTGCCTTCCAACACCACTCTTTATCACAAGTTTGTTGTTTATGGTAGTACCAGGGCCAATCAGTCTCTCTCTTCTCTCTCCACCCTCCCTCTCTCTCTTTCTCTCCCTCTCTCTCTCTCTCTCTTTCATCACAATTAAATTGATAAGATCTTATCATCTTTGGTATATGTTATAATCTATCATTCACAAAAAATTTTTCAGTCTTTAAACTGAAAGCATAGGCTTAAAATCAGTTCTTTATACAAATATACATGTATTTCATAGCAGGTTAACCTGATATTACATAATCCATTCACATAACGATCTTCTGAAAATCGCTATGTAGCACAGTCTTGTACTTCAGAGAATGCCTCCGTGCATTAATGAATTATAAGGACCCAAACACTGGAACCTTTCATTCATTTGTGACAATATAAGCTCACAGTGCTTAACTTCGAAATTGACGTGTAGACTGACAGAAGTGCTGTTGTACAGATGTAAAGCACATTAGTACTTGGCCTTTGGTTCGAATCCCACAAAGACTAAATTTCTTTCGGCCCAATTTACATTGAGATGATGATTAGTACCGGATGCAATATTTGTTTTCCAGTCGAGGCATAGAAAAAAAAAACATCTATAGAGAGCAATTAATACACTACATCAATTATAGGCTTTCTTAATTGAAGTCGCTTTAATGTGGATCTCTAATTTATTTACAAATGAATAATATTAGTAAAACAATTAACGTATTAGATTACTATCCATTCCTATTAGAAACTGGAAGACGATCAAACTTTCCCGGGATGTCCATCAAACAGGCAGAATTAAAATTGATAATTAAACTTTTTTTCGGTGCAGTAAAATTGGAATACATTTCAACCGTGGTATTATTCTGTAATTCATTTGTTGATAAAAACACATGTACCATCCGGGGATATCCATTTGGGGTCAATACAGTGAAGTTGAACGTTTAAATTTTCATATGAAAGTGGGGCAAGTTTATGGGAAAGAATATTATTGTTTTAAGATACCATTTTGCTACAAACATATTTCTCCTACATTTCATTTTCAGATGAACGACTCCAATCAAAGTTTTGATATTAGATATTTCAGTCGTAAACCTTAACAGTCCTATATAATAGATTGGAAATGTGTTTAAAAGAATAATTGAAATACATTATATGCATAGCTATATTTAATACCATGCTTTTGTTGTTTTATATGCGCTTCTATTTGTTTATATAAGTATATTCGATATTTATTCAAATCATATACTTTAGGGGGGAGAGAGAGAGAGAGAGAGAAATGCAAAAAAAAAAATATAAGCCGTCCATTAAACATATTTTGATAAAATCTTCTCTTGTTTACAATTCAGTCTAAAAAAGCAAATATATCAACATCTGTTTCTCGCTCTATCTCTCAGTATTATGACGCCGGAAGTGTTCCGCGTTGATTCTAACGCGTCACTGGTTACCAGCTCGGGACAAGCGAGGCAGACTAACACGATCAGCAACCAGATAATCTAGTGCCTCCTCTAGTGACAATAAAGTGTGTTCCAAGCGCAAGTTCGGGACCGTTATCTCGTGTAAATGCCTTGATCAACTAAATGTGAAATCTTGAGGAGGTCTTCCCGCTGTGATCAATATTGATGAGAATGTCTCTTCACAGCTGGGAACCAGGTGCCATTTAAACTCTCAAGTAGTAAACTGGTACGATCAAGTTAAGAAAGGGATATAACATTCAAATAATCCTTGATGAAGTGCCAAAAAAATCCAGATTTACTGACTGACTCTTTGAGATCAATGAAGAAACATGGAAAAAATAGTGAATTTAATGGAAATAATTTATAAACTTAAATATCTTTGCGGGAAAAGTAAAGGTTGATTGTTGGCAAGATAGCAATTAAAGCACGTTAATGGCAGATAGAAACCGGCTTAGTAGCGTTACATATAAAAAAGATCGTGTTGAACAAGGCGAGAGACAGTGCAGATCAAAGATTATTAACTTAAGCACAATTTCAGTGATTTTTGTCGTGTTTTGAAATACAATATTCTATTCTAAAATAACACAATATTTGAATCATACCTTTTAGAACACCCTTTTAATGCATTTGTATTTTATTGAATATATGCAGTATCCTGATGGAAGATTTCTTTTTAATACCCACCAAACATTGATAGATATGATTTTAAAATAAAGTTAAACATCTATTTCAGTTTTGAGTTGACCATTAATATTAAACTTTAGATCAAGCATCCTGTGTAAGAGGTAATCTGTACTGAGCAAATAGTCTGCAAAAGGGGTCACATGTACTGAGGAACCAGCATGTAATAGGGGTCACATGTACTGAGGAACCAGCATGTAGTAGAGGTCACATGTACTGAGGAACCAGTCTATATTAGGGGCCACATGTAATGAGAAGATAGTCTGCATTAGGAACCACACGCACTGAGCAATCAGCATGTAATAGGGGTCACATTCACTGAGCAACCAGTCTGTATTAGGGGCCACCTGTATTAAGCGACCAACATATTAGACGGGTTACCTGAACTGTGCAATCAGTCTGTAGTAGGTGTTACCTGTGCTCAGCAAAAAGTCTATATTAGGGGTAAACTGTACAAAGCAACCGGCCTGTATAACAACATTCAGTATTGAGCCACACGTCTTAGGTATAATCATTAGGGGCCACCTGCACGGAGCAGCAGTCTGTCTCAGCATGTATAATGGAAACCCTATACTGAAAAGCCAATCTGTATTAGATGCCACCTGTGCTAAGCAATCAGTGTTGGTGGCACCTGCACTGAATAACCAGCCTGTATTACGGGCAATGTATTAAGGGCAATTTATACTGTACATCCATCCTATGTTACGGGAAATTTATATTGTGCAACCATCCTGTGTTGCGGGCAATTTAAACTGTGCAACAATCCTGTATTACGGGAAATTTATACTATGCAACCATCCTGTATTACGGGCAATTTATAATGTGCAACCATCCTGTGTTACGGGAAATTTATACTGTGCAACCATCCTGTATTACGGGCAATTCAAACTGTACAACAATCCTGTATTACGGGCAATTTGCAACTATCCAGTGTTACGGGCAATGTAAACGGTGCAACAATCCTGTATTATGGGCAATTCACACTATGCAACCATCCTTTGTTACGGGTAATTTATACTGTGCAACCATCTTGTATTACGGGCAATTTAAACTGTGCAACAATCCTGTATTACAGGCAATTTATACTATGCAACCATCCTGTGTTATGGGCAATTTATACTTTGCAACTATCCTGTGTACGAAACCACCTGTAATAATGAGTCAACCGTCTGGCAAAGTGGGACCAGTTTGTAGTCTGTGTGAACAGCCTACTGTACTAGAAAAAAGACCAACCTGTGTTTATAGGCCACCTATACCGAACAGCTTCTATTGTTTTAGTGGCCATGCTTGCTGAGCGGCAGGTATGAAAATGCGTTTAAGTTTTAAAACTCTATTCAGAAACCACTGGAATTAAGGAGCCATTTTCTCCTGGTCCCCTGTCTAGCAGGAATTTCTACAACTTGTATTTTCCACAAAATTCCATACAATAAAGCTACCACTGAATCAAGTTATTTAAAAAAAAATAACAACAACATTTGTCATGCTTTGACTGTAATCCTTACCGTGCCAAATTTCTTAATTAGGCATGTCCTTTCTTCATTTTCGACTGTATGATAAGTTGTTTATTGTGGTATTGCTGAAATTTTATTGACTGAATAGCGAACAGTGCAGACGATGATAAGGCTGGCCTTGGTCTGTACCGGTTGCATGCCCACAGTAGTGTTAAAGTTAATTAATATTAGGGGATATTTTTTTTAGTGGATATGGAACATATCTCATCGAGAGGTGATACAATTTCAATATTTTAAAGAACGCGTAGTGTGATTGAAAATATGAAAAGTTGTATCGCTTTGAGATGAGATATATTCTTTATACACTAAAAACAAATACAATTTCTTTTTATTTTATGCTAACTTTCTCCCTTTAAAAATGAAAGGTAGTTCAGGCATATCTATATCACCCACAGTGGGGTTGTATCTCACTGATAGCACCCAGTATTTCATTAGTTAGCATAAAATAAAGAAGGATAAATGAACTCATCAGTTGCACACTTTCCCTAACATCGGTCCGATACCGCACCAGTTGCCCAATGGTTGTTACAGTCTACAGCGGTTGCATGAAGTAGCCATAATCAATTTCACTTGTATCTTCACGCACGCTTGAAGGCAGATATTGCTTTATCGTCATCCCGGTCTTCCATAATTAGCTTATCATCTGTCTATTCCCTCACAACTTGTGTTCCTAATTGTCGTGAAAAACGACTGAGCTGTTTGTTTTACAGCTGTATAAATATCATATAATGTCTGAACCATTAGTTTCTCGATTTTTAAATATGGTTAAGTGTGGATTAGTATTTTATTCGTTTACTTTACAATCCAATTAAAACAGAACCGATATTATTTTATTTGATTAACCAATCGCGAACTGGAGAATGTGAGTTGATATAAGAACAAATGATTGTGAGGATTTTCGATTGACTGTGAATGTATAGAAAAATGAGCGTTTTATTTCGTTGTTAAAGGTTATAATTCAAGAACCACATAACTCTTTTTCCTATATTCTGTAAGACGAACTGGACCTTTTTGTTTTAATATGAAATGTTTAAATCCTATTTGATATAATTCCCTTTACGTCGGTTGGAGCATATTTTTATAATTTGGATTAATTCCTCTCGACGTTTCTTGAGTTGAACCAGTACTTCACGGCTAGAAAAGTGATGCAATATCCTTACCCACAACCCTTTTCGAACCCACAACATTCGGCATTGCAACTGTGTATCTCTCTGTTTGGCTGACGCTTTACATAAAAAGAGGGTACCGCTTGCAATTTGAATACTGTAATTTTGTTCATAGTATTATGTTATCCAACCGTTGATTTTTTAAAATGTTTGCTTATCAAAATACCCTATAACATGCGACGTGGTCCCGGGCAAAACCCAATTAAATACAGATTGGCAACAAGTCTAAATCTCACAAAAGCACGCAACATATTGTCCTTTTCTCGCAAATTCACGTTTTCAAATATCTCTCATTCTATTGAAGATAAGTTAAAGTACATTATATCTTACAAAAGAACATAATATTACTATCAAAATGATACCTTATTTGTTAAAATATGTCAAGAAATAAAACAAGTAAAACAGATGAGTACCTGCATAAAAAAAATACTAAAATTTTTTTTTTCTGTTATACTGAATTTAAATCATGATTAAATAATGCAAAATTCAATGACCTGCTGGGTGCCTAAAAATGTTTCACTAGCATTTACAAGAGTTCCCTATTTTTGTTCAATAGGTCTTTGTCCAGGGGCAGCGTATATGACTGCTAATCCAAAGGATGTGAGTTTGAACCTCGTTTAAGACAGATAAAGTTTAATGACCTTTTTCATTCTAATCCAACCTAAGAACATTCGAGAGGAATTATCATGAGTTAATATTTGTTTCATAATCAACAAAAATGTGTAACCTGCGTCACAAAATTTCTCAATTTGAGAATTTTCTCGACTCGTTTCCTTTTATTTTACAAGAAATTGTGAAGTTCTAGAAATATAAATGTTCAAAATATATATAAATTTCAAATTTTCCTGTAGGATAATATGGATGGCAGCAGGTATGCCAAAATGTATGCATGTATTGCATAGGTCAATACGCACGGGAGTCCATGATCTTCAAAGAAATCTAATTCTGGTATGTTTCGTGAAACAAAGAGCATTGAGCATAAGAATAAGTACGATTACTCGGCAGTGTTTTGGGGAACAAACTCTCAAATAAGACATCAAGTTTAAACTTAAGTTGGAGTATAGCAGTTTGCTCTCAAACACGGTCTCATTTCACTCCGAAATTAGACGGAAACCCACGTAAATCAGCGAGCACTTCCCAAACACTTTATCTACATGCTGGTGTAATATTTCACACAATATTCAATGGGAAATTATACCGGAATTTGCCGATCCTCTTGTGAAACGGTCCATTGGGTGTGAAATCTGACTTAGCCTAAAGTATGCTTAAAATGTGTTGCGAACACCACCGATCGATCAAACTTATTTGAGTATAATAATCATACTTACATCTGAATTAAAGGTAAAGGATCATTTTCAGTATCTATGCGAATTTGGGGCCAGGTCACATCTTTAATCCAATACAGACGAGGTCTCATTAAAAACTAAGCAATTACGTCAAAAGAATAGACAACAGCTGAGATACAAAACATTTATATTTGGAGAGAGAGGACAATATAGGGTTGTGGGTTGGCCACACAGTGTTTCCAAACGTAATCAATAGCGTTTAGAGCCAGAATTTATCCTAGGAAATTGTCACATTACGAGCAATTGAAGGCTGCTTAATACCGTTAGGGACTCATTCAAGGTATTTATTAGGAAATAAAAACAGATTTACTCGGCATTTGAGACGATTTTAAGATATTAGTATGAAAGCACGAGTTAGCGCACTCTCGAGAAGACTTAACACCTATAATGAGAGGGGGAAATGCCATAGTTTCCCTCCTCAGAAACTTTCTTAATTACATAATCAGTATCGAGAACCCAAACACTTTAATTTCGTCTTGGAAATAATGGAAAAAAAAAGCAATTATAATATTTCCCACGGCTTCTGTATGAAACTATTCGAATAATTCATATTTGCTTTTTGCATCATTTTGATAAATTCATACATTTCAAAGGCAGCACTGTAAAATGACAATTGACCAAAAGAAAATTTACCACAACCTGGCCACGTATTCTTAAAAAAGGGTACTTAAGAATGAGTTTCACTTAAGCCATGCCCATAAATATCAATAGGGATTTACGTATGATACTAAATATTTGAACCTGAGATTGTACTTAAGTTAAGAACACGGGGCCAAGATTCTTCCTCTTGGGCTAGTTATCTGATCCAAAACTAAACAATTTTATTTCGTAACGTTAACATATGCATGTTTCATTTCACATGCTTCGTTTTATTTTATAATATTTTGGCCGCCATATTTCGTAACACATCGTTTTTAAATTTTGCAGAATAAAGATTGTTAATTACAGTTGTGCATTATGTGAAAAATAAACAATTTCGAAAGTAATACTGACATTATTAAATTTTGCAATACTTTATTCCCTTTTTTAAAAAATACTTAAGTAAATGACTAAGTTTAAGTAAAAAGTTATCTTACTGACAAAACGTGTGTTGAGAAAAAAAAAAAAAAATGGTGTGTATATTAGGTAAGCTTAAGGTTAAGTCCCTATAATGGTTCCATCACGTCTTGGGCCACTTAACCTTTTACCAAAATAGTCAAGTAGTCCTAATGAAACATTAGGAACCCTTGGTTATCTCCGTGAAAGGCCATGATGTCTGAAATGTAGCGGAAGCATTACATAGACTTTACATTAAGAATGTAATTTCTAAGAATTAAAATATTACTTAGAGTTTCTAAATTTTGTTTGTGTAGTTCGAGCCATGACTCAATTTAATTGATTCAACGGGTTCTAATTATCTTTACAAATGAGGACCTCGTGTAAAAGCTCTGAATTTGATATGAATTTTTTGAGGACCGAAGTGGGATACACAATCTTCGAATTATCCCGAGGTCCGAACAACTGAAAGAACATGCTGTATTTTGTGTTCCATAAAAAGTAATTACGCTTTTGTAGGGAACAGGAATGTATCTCGAATTAAGCATGGTTTCGGAAATCCCTCACCTCGTAATATCGCCATGCATGTATCAGCTTAGAGCGCATTTTTCCTTTAGATTGTTAAACTTTAATACTGCGGTTATTTTTTTTTAAATTTCTGTACTAAATTACATTTTTTCGTTATTTCAATTCATGATAACACACCGTCATTATTTTCCTTCAAAACATATAATTTTGAACAATAAACAAAAGAAAATAGAGCAATAAAACGTACTTCGATTTCCGTGCTCTGTAAATCTAGCGTGTTTATGATCTATATTTTACAACAAGTATATATCAAATGTTCATAGCATCAAATTCTGCTCATACTTCGGTGATGAATAGAGGAAACCTCTGAGTATATCGAACATTGAACAATTTCAATTTTGGATTTCTGCCAAATCATATGAGACGGAATTCTCGATGAAATATTACAGCATTCTCGCAAAACATTTTTATATGAGATTTCACCTACGCCATCATGAAATAAGCCAATTCTACGGGCTATAACAACTCTCACAGGCCATTCTTCATTCTAGCGAGATCACCAAACAACACAATGTTATTTAATCTAGGATTGTTGATAAGTGATTTGACCAAAGTGTCTCATACAGGAACATAATTCTGCTAGAAGTACCACCATCAATCATGTTTGATAATGGAAATATCCTTTCATAACCAGAAGCGTATCTGGACGATGTTGAAGTTTGCGCCATATTTGGACAGCAATGATACCATCGAGTTTAGACGTTGGGATTTCGGCTTTTCGAAAGAATATTTGAGACCTATATTTCTTTTAAGCTATATTCTAGCGTTTTTGTATTATGTACATCATATTCATATTGCCGACATTTTTTCCCACTTTTCCTGGCGAGTCTTGCGCAATGACGTACGTGCGTATGCTTAGATACGCACCTGGTATCTATAACATTCAATTTACCGATTACCTTTTCAACCTGGATAGGAAATGCACAATGGACAAATGTTTTAGGACCTACTGATTTACAACCTGACAACTGTAAAATCTTGTTTAAATACTTATTTTCATAATTTCGTGGTTAAAGTAATGGTTAAATGTCTTAAATTACCGTTTAAATAAACCATTCATTAATTTTTGTTAATTTGAACCATTTTAGCTGAATTGTAACCATGATTGTATGATTAAAGTGTGACTATTTAACAAAGGTTTATATAATTGCCAACCTGCTGACACGGCATTGACATTAACCAAGGTTGATCATATGTTTTCCTTTAACTAAACCAAATCACAACTACATAAAAGTATAAGATACATATTCTTTGATAAGCGCCTATTCATATTTATGGAACGATACAAACATTTACATGTAGTTTAAAACTTCTAAAGAAGATGTTCCCGGAGAATGATTTGTCGCCCGCAGTAGAATTGAAGCAGAAATTTTCCAATAGTCAGCAAAATAAATTCTCAAAAATATCCCATCCACAACGAAGTCTCCAAGATTGTAAAGATAGTGACCGGAAAACTATTAAAAAGTCCAATGGCCGACATTCTGTTAAAAGCAAACAACGGTCAGCGAAATGAAAACTTGATCTGTATCAAGCACTTGCATGCCTAAAATAGAAAATAAACAGATATCCAAAAAACTTAAACTTCCGTTATTATGAACCTATAAAAGGGCTTTAATTCTATCAAACATAAACGAATCTGAAAACTGTATTGTAGCTTTACATAGAACGCCTGCGTGCATAGAATCACTTCAATTTCTTCAAAAATATATGGAAAAAAATATCCGGAAAACTATTTTTTCGGGAGTACAGACTGATGAACATGGCTAAAATAAAAATAAAATTTCAAATTCAGGCAGTGCAAGATAAAGAACAAGAAATCCTCTTGTCCTCCACGTAAATAGTTCAATTAATCAGAAAAGTTTCACTGAATCCTATGATCTATTCTGTGTTTACTAATTAAACGCAACAAACCGAACTTCCCCCGTTAATGCGACAACTCATTATTTCTTAACATCCGCAGTATAGTATAATAAAATGAATTATGTTTTCATTTGCTATTTAATCTGTACAGAGTTCGAAGAGTAAACGCGTGGTTGAAGTCAAGTCAAACGTATCAGTCTTTCTGTCACAGAAATTCTCTAACGATTTCCAGAGGGAATGTTTTCGTAATGATGCAGTTTAAGCATGCATGTAAAACTTGTTGGTATCTAATAATGAACGAAACTAATATTTAACAAACCATTATAATCTTTCTAAATTAAGGGTTATTAGCAGTTTGCCATTATAAAAATTCAGACATGTGTTTGACTTTCAGAAAGTATGTCACTAGGCATTTTTATCCTTTGAAATGGAGGAGTAGTGGGGAGGGGTAAATACTTTACTGGAATGCTACATATCTTGGTCCTGGGAGTTTAAAAGTGTCCCTGACATGTTTTGAAATCAAACTCAGATTGTGTCCTTTACAAGATCATATTAGGAACCAACCGACCATATGAACACACCTTTCCCACGTGACTTGAATTATACCGGACGTCATCCAATCCCATATTTATTGAATTCAATCATTCTTCTGTACAAGGCTTAGAAAATTTCCTTACGATTACTTGTCCTTACGAGTCTCTAGAGTTTTAGACGATATGTAGCTTTCTTATCCGCAAAATGAATTATTATTTATCTATATTTAGCATTACATTCCTGCGCGAGGCAGTCTAAAAATACATTCAGTTATAAATAATCGCTCAGATATTGTAGCTATACTTCCTCTGATGATAACTGATTTTTCATATCTTTCAACCTTTTTCCTCCTATAGTGTGTGTTTGTGTGTGTGTGTGTGTGTGTGTGTGTGTGTGCTTTTCTTTACCATACCTTGTGAGGTAGAAATCTTGTTCCTTGGTTTGTATAATCCGATCTGTAGTCAGAGTAAGGGTTTGGGTTAGGGTTATTGTTTGTGGTTTGTGTTTGGTTTTGTCTTTGGGCTGAAATAGTTGTTAGTTTTATGTTGAATTACATACTGATGGAAACATCAGAAAAATATGCCTCGCTATGTTTCCATTCTGCAGACAGATCGTGGAACAAACCGTTATAGTGAGGTATGTGTGACACATATGATTAATGAAATAATAATAAAATGAGATCGTAATAGAACTCTCTCTCTCTATCTCATTCTCTCTATCTCTCTCTCTCTATCTCATTCTCTCTTGTGCAATTAAATAATTAAATACACATTAGACATTGTCTTGCGTCTTATGGCGTAGGTATTCAATCTAACATTAAGCTAGACTTTAAATATTCTCGTTGATTACAATGTTCAATTTCAAATCTGATTGAACATTGATATAATCTAAAAGTACATTCTTCGCTTATTTAGATACCGAATAATTACTAGTGCATACCTTATTAGATGCCTTAAGGCATTTAATTCTGTAATTCATTTTAATACAACAATGGAAATATTACCTTCACACATGGTAAGAAAATAATTTGTGAACTCATTTTATTTCACTTTCTTTCACATCGCTTTCTTTCACATAGCTCGTCTCTACTTAAAAATGCTTTAAAACGAACGGTATATATGGTGTTGCTGTGTATCGTATCCCAGTACCTTTCCACACAACCGGCTCGGTGGCCAAGTAATTGCCGGGAAGTCGCGGGTTCAATCCTAGGCCGCGACACATCAAAGTCCTTAAAATGGTCCTGGTATACCTTCTTTGTGTATGGTGCTGATGATAGTTCCAAGAATAATAAGCCAAGTGTCAGGCTGACATGACTTGGTGTGGTATCATGCCATATGTTTACGGCGTGATATCGCAACACTATATCTGTCTCAACTAGACATAGTCTCGTAATGACTGATATACTGTTGGTTGCACATGAAGTAGAGGCAAATAAAAAAACTGAAGTGACATCTCTGATGCAGATAGCGTAATGATTCCCATTGGGGAAGGAAAACTGTTAACCCGAATATTATACCCATGTGTTGTACAAGCAGCTACCACAATCTCTCGTACAAAAAAAAAGAAAGAAAAAAAAGAGGGCCAAGATGGTCCTGATTCACTCGCATGAGAAATATTACCTTCATTGTCTTTCATTACTTAATCATACTTAATACATTATCCATGCAGAAATACAGCAAGATAATCCTAATTCCACACAAAAAACTGTACATGTGGTCTAACTTTTGATGGTCATAGCTATGAAATCAAGTTACCTTTGGGTGGGACAAATTTTGACCCCAGGACCATGATTTGAAAACTTGGTTCAGGTCCACTAGGCCATGTTACATGCCAACTGTCTAAATCCGTTGTTTCTGACAAGAAGATATTTTAATATTTTCCTATATAAGTTTATGTAAATTCGAGTGACCCCTGGGGCGGAACCAAGTTTTTGCCCCAGGGCCATGATTGAAAGAAAATTGGTAAAAGTCCATTAAGCTGTTACGTACAGAATATCTTACCTCCAGGCCTTGTGGTTTCTGACAAGAAGATATTTCTAGTTTATCTTATATAAGTCTTTGTCAAATCAAGTTAACCCGGGGCAAAACCGATTTTTTTTTACCCAAGGGCCATCACTTGAACAAACTTGGTTGATGTCCAATAGGCTATGTTACAGGCCAGGCCTTGTGGTGTCTGACGGGAAGATTTTCAAGTGGTTTTTTTTCCATTAAATGTCTATGTAGAATCAAATGACACATTTGGCGGGGCCAGTTTTGATCCCAGGGACATGATTTGGATAAACTTGACAGAGATCCACTAGACAATGCAGCTTCGGATACCCACGGCTGCCTATTACATCTGTCGATGAATGAAGTAACGGAATGAGCGCTCGTGGGTTTCCGACGCCGTAGACAATGCTACACACCAAACATCTAATCTCTAAGACCTGCAGTGTTTCTAAAGATTTTCAAAGTTTTTTTAAAATCTTTTAAATTTTTAGCTCCACCCTTTTCAACCAATCAAAACTTTTGAACAATTTTGATAGAGAGCCTCATAAGGATCAATTCTGTGAAGTTTGGTTTAAGAGGAGGTGTTGTCAAAAGGTAAGTGTTGACACATGCCCATCCTAATAGCACACCATGAGCACGCTGTGCTCAGGTGAGCTAAAAAGGTATCGAGCCTTAGTAGGTATCACAATGCTTTGTCCGAATTTTTCCGGTTTCAGAAAGAACCAGTATGATTTATTCATTAAACACAAGCATACATAAAGCTGAAACAATCATTCAGTCTATATTCAGGGATGAAAAGTCACTGTCGTTCTTTTTTAGATATTGCCTGACATCCACGATTAGCACAAGCTCTTGTACATCTATTTCAACCTTCTTTGAGCAATCTCATGATTTCATGATATAAGAATAATGCAATCGTTCCCTTTATAGCTTTTAAAACAATAGTTGTCTTCCAATTTTGATGTAACCAACCAAATTTGGGTACCAAGTGAATATTTCAGAAAAAAAAAAAAAAAAAAAAAAAAAATATCCGAGCGCCTTGATTTATGTAATCTCTTAAGTAATGAAGGTAGCAAATCGGTAGAATTATTTCTGGTTCCGAATGTCATTCAATCAGTCAATTCATATCGGTAGAAGCCAGGGAGCCAGCTTGCCGTGAGTCATTTTGCTCAAAATAGATGCAAGATGCATTTTATCGTTACTATTCTCTACAAGACGTCCGCGATGAAAGCAGAAGACAAAGTAAACTGGTCACATACATGCGCGTGCACACTCTCTTCCTCGCACGTGCATACAAGAAAGATAAAGATAAACAAGAAATATCTTTTTAAAAAGATATGCCGCGTTGTTGGGGATTTATTTTACAATAACAATTAACATTTTAACGGATAACACAGAACGGTTATAGGATGTACAAATCATTATCTGTGAAGCATTTTATTCTAGAGAGATCAGTGTCCTCTTTACCGCAGTCGGTGGAGTGAACATTATTGTAATAATTCACCCGAAATACGTCGCATTGTGCATCAAGTGTTTTGATAAAATAACTTAATTTTCATTAAAAAGAAACTGCACTTCAGTTAGAATACTTTATCAAAATTTCGTGAAAGCAAAGTAGATTTTTGTTTCAGGTAGTTGTCATTTCAACAAACAATGGCGCGTAACTGTTTTCCATGAACTCGTATAGGAATATCTACCAATAAAAATCGTCAAAATATTCGTTCGGCACAGTTTTACGTTATCATTCCTAAGTGGGTCAAAAGTAAGATTAGATAACGATGCCGAAACAAATTTCAGTGCTTGAAAACAAGAAAGGCCTTTGGAAAAGAATTTGATACATTGACAGCTTTCGCCTATTTACAAAGAGACAGTGTTGAGAGATGGCATTGCATACCGTATGTAACCACACTATTTCTACTTTCCTAAATATCATAAGAGCCTGTTTGGGCATCCGCCATTCAAGACGTGAAATGACATCATGGTCGCCAATACATCATTTTTATTTTAGCCGCCCCATTGTCCAACATCTACTGATCACAAAAATCAAATCAAACCATGGCTACGGTGTCTGAAGGAAGATAGAACTCCTGTCAAAGGTTCACTTGTTCTTAATACTCGGCCAAATTTATAGTCAAAATGTTCGCCTAGGTGCCCTCATTCATGGAGATATTTGACTTTGTATTTTTATTACGTAATACAGAGTGGCTCGGCGTGAGAAATCAAGAGATATGTGGCCAAAGGGCTAATCGAAGGTGTCTTTACTGTTCATCCCTGGTTATTTTGAGTTCTTTTATAGCCTTTGTTTGCCAATTTTGTAGTCGTGGGTGGACGAGTAAAGATTGAAGTATGTTTATTGTCCTTCCATTATGTACAGACAGACTCCTGTGTCTCTCTCCCAACCCAGATAAATGACGTCAATGTGCCAAGGGATGTTTTTTGTCTTACAAAATTAACATAGAGGCCATTTTATTTACAGACATCGATCCAGCCCCATGCAGAAAGTCGTCGTCAGGGCGAAGCTTATATAAAATAGTCCAGTACAAAATGTATGAAATGACGACATTGATTTATATGGTGACGTTGTGTTCAGATCACCTCGTGTTTATTTTTGAGTTTCTCCTTAAGTCAGTGCCTTTAGTAGATGAAAATAATAAAACATGATTAAATCCATAAATATCTCATTTTCAGGATACATATGTGAACATGTTTATGGTGAAAACGACATTAATTCCAAAACCATCTATTGAAACTATTATCAGGAAAAAAACAACAAATGCCCTGACAAGGGGGGGAGAAGCACGTTACGTCCTACTCACGTTACGTGAAAACAAGGTGAGATGCAGGGTTATTGGGTTATTGGTCACCTTTAGGAATAGTTTGCTGGGAAATAAATGTATTTTTACTGATAAAGACTTGGTATGGTGTCCTAGATGGGGCTAAGTATTTTGTATTTAATGTGATCGTAATTGTTAAAAGGAGTGTCTTAGAAATGTATATATAGTATATATGCAAAAGAAAACGGACTTTTTCTGCAAACGCAAGATGGTATATTTGAAAGAGCTCTCATTGAATCGCTGGCTTGAGTTAAACGCCCCACCGATATTATTCCAATCATTTCGGCTACTTTTGTCTATACGAGACCTTACTGCGTATGACGCTTAATACTACACCCAGTCATATTATTCTACATGCGCAGATCCAGATGGAGATTAGGTGGTCATGACCCCCTCTGGGATTTGGTTATTATATGAGGGATGAAGAAGAAAAGAACCCCCTAACACCCCACCCCATGAAAAAAACGTGCATGTTCTAACACTGTCAACCAGTCCTGGGTCTTTTTTTTTTTTTTTTTTTTTTTTTTGTGAACGTATAGCAAACGAGAGATATACTGGGTCATATATCATCTCCTGGTCACGGGTCGGACGTTATAATAACTCGGTCACCGGGACCGGAAGAGTAGACCTTCTTGCACTGGTTTCAGGAAAGATGTTAAAGATTTTCAATAGTTCAAATCATTAAGAAAAGCAGCCATTTCAAGTCCATTCCGAAGTTAATTCATGTAATTAAATCCAAGCATATTTGAAGTTTCTGATTCATACCTAAATTAAATTAACATGACGAGTCAAGGTCGCTGGAATAGAAGAAAAGGTTTGCCTTGACATATTTGGTTTTCGCCCCAGAAAATTTAGCTAGCAATAACTTCGTGTATTTAACGGGGGAATAACGAAGTTTTGCGTGGTTGCTGGAGGGTTTCTTGGATAAATCTTATTGCTTATAACAAAAATGTGTAATTATTTCCAGTTAATATATCTTCGTTAATTGTAAAACGCTGTAGCAATGATTACGGTTGATCTCATTGCAATGAATTCTGTATTCCACTTAGTGAAGCAATGCTTTTAAAATGGAAAAGAAATCGTCCTCTATCATTCTTTCGGGAATAATTATCACCAGCAAGTGTATTATTGGGATTATCCAAGAGACATGTAATCAAATGAAATCAAGAGAAGGTCATAGATATTTTTTAGTGGATACAATGGTCGGAAAGGATAAGCGTGCATAAATGCACATGCGCATAAAAATGTAGATCAACGCAAATCTGTTTTGAATAATTCCAAGCTTATACCCTTTGTTTTACTTTCAGGGAATTTAAATTTTTTTTTTTAATTTTTTTCAGTTTCTGATTATCAAGTAAATGGATTTTATTTTTGGCGCATTTTAGTTAAAACTTTTATTTCATTACAACTTATTACTTTCACGTCATTTGGGGAAAAGGTTGATAACTACACGACGATTTCAGCGATGAACCAGTACTAGTACTCTGTGCCCATGAAGGCTATAGAAAATACTTGCCCGCCACATGGGTTCGAGCCCACAACCTTCGGACTTGACCCGGCGCCCATTTTTATTTTTGTTGCTTTCTGGTATTAACAGTTTAACAGTGGAATGGACATCCATATATAGTAAGACAAAACATTGCAAAATAATTATATATTGGTATTTCTTAATTTGTTTTCACTACAATGACACTATGATCCTGTATACGCTAAGAATCAGTTTTATACATGGATACTCACCGGGGAAAACGCACGAAATGTCATTAATAAAAAATAACGTAGTCATAACAAAATGAAAGAAATACTTTGTCACTGGTCGAAAATAAACCACTGTCACATATAAAAAATTTCCCACCACGCAATTGTTTATTTACACTCGAGTGTACACACACGGACACGCATGGAATAATAATTTCGGAGCAAAATAATATATAATAAAGGTCATAAAACTGACCACTACATTATCTGATGGCGATATTGATGACAAGTATACCTACTGGGTCCTCCTCAATACATCTAATAACGCCATTGTTACAATCCCACCGGGTGGAGACTGCAACGAAAGATGGATTCCATCGCATATTGTATCCCCTGTGAATGAGGCATCGACCCCTCGAACATTTCGCCACTATCTATCCAGTGATTAATTAACACTAGAGTTGGTTTTCATCTTCCATTTTTGACTAAAAGATTATTTGACCTCACTAGTTATTTCGTAGTACGGAAACTTATGCATTGGTGTTAAAAAGAGCATTCACACATAATCCCCACCCATCCTACAAGTCATATGGAATCTTCAGTTTCCAGTCTTATAATCATTGCAAATATCTGTATTATCACCATTATTATTAGTGTTATATCAGGCCGAACAACCGACTTTTTATTCATCCGTCATTCATATCGTTAATCGTAAAGGTTAACTTGAAGTGTTATCATTTACATTTTAAACAGTTATTTGAGATTACATGTGCATATTATTATTAAATCAAATTACATTAACATGTATATTCTATTGCTTATTTTTTTATTAGAACTTATTTGTCACGCGTATTAAGATAAACAAGGCATGTAAAGTGACCTGAGGAAACGCAGGTACAAGTTCATGGATACGTTCACGTGATGAAATGAATCTAGCATTCACTGTCATCATAAATAAACTTTAATAAAAGTCGTGCTGAAAATTTATTAAGATTAGGCCAAAAGGTTTGCTTTGGCACATTTTTCCTTAACCACTTTAACAGACGATTCTTGAAAAGGATAAATTATATCAAGACATTTCTAGAGACATAGAGGTTCGAAGCGACAGTAGGTTTCTTTTTACTGTAGAAATGTCACAATAGATTGTATCCGACTTAGAAGTCACCCTAACTTTGCTTTTCTTTTAATCAATCTTCAATTCGGACCAATGTCTAATTTATTTGGCACACGATGTCAGTCCTAAGTACCCCCGCACTGCCACATAATTTACGTGCAGTCTTTCTTCAATTAAGTATGGCCGTTTCTTGCGTGGCATGGACATCTCGGCCCCCTCTATATCATTGTAAACAATGGGAAACAGCCGTAATCTGACAGCTTGATGTCGATAATGTTGAAGCCAGCGATAACCCCATTTACAACCAATGAAATTCTGACTCCTAGTTATATTTTGGTGAAGTTGAATTAGAATCATGCACTTTTAATGCAATAAATTTTCTATACCTAATAGAACCAGTCCTGGTCCCATTCTCTCCAAAATTAAAATCGGATCTCAAGCAAGAAGGTTTCATGTTGAGGCGCAAAAAAGGTCATATTTGAGTATGATACTTGAATTTTAGCTTGAGCTTACGTATACATAAATAAATCAAATCCGAGAATTTGGATGCATCTGTAAGCATTATCACTTTAAATTCAGACAATTTTTCGACCTATGGAGTTTTTAAGCGCGAAGTAAAAAGAACTAACATCAGACGTGAAAGAATTCGAATATATGGATCTTGTTTTTATGGGTTGTCGATCATGTTGCCTTCATGTCATCTTAACTATCAGTGGCACCGGTATTTACCGCAGTCATCAGGAAAAGCAAATATCGACGACATGGTTAAGGAATTCTACCATGTAATCTGACATTCTAACATGTACACTACTTAAGGTACAGAGGTTATCAGCGTTTTCTTCGATTTCCTTCGGATATCCTCTGTATTCTACGCCACTGTTCGACAAATTGTTTCATTAGAAAATGACCGAGGTGTTCCAGTAAGGAACTACCTTTAACCACGTGTTGATAATCGCTGAAACTGAAATCAACAATTTTCGAATATCCCTTGGCATATTTAAGTCTTTCTTTAAGTCGATTGCAATGTTTGTAAACAATATTGGTACTTCTTTCGCTCAAGTGACCCACCAAATTATACTGTCAAGTTACATTTGGTGTATACATTTAGAGTATAAATCTCCTACGGAAGATTCCGGAATCAAGCGAAGACCTTACATCTTTTCCTCCATTATATAATAAGCAATCGTATGTTTTATGTTTTGTTTTGTTCTGTAGTTAATTTTCTAAACAGACATTACGAGTACATACAATACATGTATATCGATTTGAATTCAAACTTATTATTATTGCGGGTCCAAAAAGGGGGACCCGCTATATTTAACATGGGGTGTCGAGATGGTATTTGGAGAATTTGCAACTCATTTTTCATAATTAAAACAACGTTCTTTTCACACGAAAGTTCGAGATACAGTCTATTCTTTTTACAATTCACTATTTGATGACTTAAATGCCCGTCGCGACCAATTCTTTTTACATGATTTCAATTTGCAAATAACAATTTCATCTTTTTTTTTTATTTAAATATGAAAAACTGAACGATTTCAATTTGCAAATAAGTATTTAATAATATTTTTTAAACATGAAAAACTAAACATTTTCGAGTCGATCAAGGAGCATCATGTTGCGTTTATTTTTGGAAAAAGCATGTAAAACTACATCACATTTTGTGTGTAATGTCTCCGTGGCTTTGTTTGTGGGCCCGCTGTGATACCTTTATCACAGTTTTTCTTGTTAAATATTCCAGTATCGATTATAAGCTTATAATGTTTAGTTCAGAATAAATTCAGATGGTGGATAATATATAAATGTGTCTAGATTGAGACAAAAAACTCTCTCTCTCTCTCTCTCTCTCTCATTTTTTTTTTCATTTAAGATTATATTTTCTTCTTCTGGTTGTATTCGGAAAAAGATTCTACTTTGTATGTTTTTGTTGTTGTTGTTGTAAAGTGACAACAGTGATTTGATATTGAATGTAATTATAAAGGGGTTAATTTCAGATGTGGCATAAAGGCTACAAAAATCGTGAAGGATATAGGTTATGAAAACCTTAACCTTTTTGGATTTTCATTCCTTTTCGTGGATTGATTTCCCCCCCACGAATATTATATTAACCCCATGAAATTTGTTCGGTTTGCAGTCTCCATGGTTCTCAGGAAAATAATTTAACCTTAAATTTGCCCTTACTAGAGGAATCTGGATATACGATTTATTTGGCTGCAAATATTTTATATATTGTATATACGGAGTCGTTAGCTTTCTGAAAGAAAAAAAAACAAACAAAAAAAAACTTGAATACGTTTTTACCTACTTATCTTTATCCACGTAGAAAATAGTCCCAAACCTCGGCAATATTATTGAAATTATACACTCCAGTAAGTTGCTGTCGACTTTATTGCAGGTATAAACATAATTAAGACATTTCTTTCTTTTTTTTTCTCTTTTTTTTTTCGTGTACAGGTCGTTACCAAACACATAAGAAGTAAGATTACTGGAGAGATTAACTTAAATTGTAAAATAAAACAACTAGAAGAAGTATACAATAGATCTTATTTATCTTGGAAAATGGTGGGCTTTTTACTGGTGGTAATGAAAATGACTCTCGGTGTTATAATATAACACCCTTGTTTGTTTACAAACAAGTGATAAGCGCGTAGTGTTATAATTCGCACGCGCAGTAATTAGGCAGTGTTGTATTTACGGCAAATTTGCGAGGGTTTTTGTATTTATTTTTTTTTTTTTTTTTTTTTTACCTTCGTTAATTTCAATCAGAATCCATGATTACATTTCAAATATGCTAGATTACAAATTTAACTAAAGCTAAAGTCAACGAAAAATAATAATTGCGCAAAACTTCGGAGCCTTCATTAGATTGTCTCTGGTAACTGTAAAACCCTACCAGGCAAAATGACAGGATTTACGCAATTTCATAGCAATCTGATTTCGCTAGTTTGACAATATGACAGACTTTCTCCAGTTTTGATGTCGGTTTAACTGCTAACACAGGATCCCAGAGTCAAGTAAATAATATGTGATGTTTTATAGTTCTGATTCTGGAGCTTCTTTTACTAGATCGTTGTATTTTTGAATGATTTGTTCTACTTTTAGAAAATTTGGTTTTATAATACCTTCCTCTTCTAAATGCGTCTTGAAAACTTCGAAATTATAAATTATTGATCTGCTCCCGTTACCCCCTATAAAGTTTTGTCTGAACTGTTTGTTTGTTTGTTTTTTTGTTGTTGTTTTTTTTTGTTGTTGTTGTTGCTGCTGTTGTTTTCTTTTTGTTTTTGTTTGTGTGTGTGGGGTCACAATCCATGCCCTGCTTACCGAAAATTGTCTCGTTCAACTGGAATTTGTAACTATATAATAATTGTTTTGGTTTTAAGCCTAATTATTGCTTAATTAAGCATGCTATGTACACGAGCGCACTTCAGCTGCAATGATAAATCGTTCAAATATCTTTATCCAGTTACTATGTGCTACTTAGATTAACACTATCGGTAACTAGTTCCTACGTTATATCGTTAAATCTTCATTATCAAGTAGCTATGTTATATCGTTAAATCTTCATTATCAAGTAGCTATGTTATATCGTTAAATTTTTATCTATTTTTTATGTACATCGTAAAATTATAATTCTTCACTTGTAAAGTATCGATACCATTTGCTGTGTTATATCGTTATCCATTTGCTATGTTATATCGTTATCCATTTGCTATGTTGTAAAGTAGATTATCGTTATCTAGACGTATGTGATATCGTTATCCAGTTTATATGTTTTAAGAAATTTATCGTCTTCAAGTTCCTATGCGATAACATTATCCATTTGCTCATCATATAAGGGTAGTTGCAGGACTGGTTGGCCCGATGTCAGGATAATGTGACTGGGTGTGGTATCATGCCACATGTCTACGGCGTGATACTGCAGTGTGGCAGCACTATATCTGTCTCAACATCGTCTCCAAATGGCTGAAATACGTCGGTGGGACGTTAAACCCAACAAACAAACAAACATATGTCCACAATTTTCAGATGCTTAAAGTGTAAAAGTTAAATAACCCAAACATATTATTCATATATAATTATTAGAGTTTGCGATGTGGTAAACAATGTTCAATTCACTTATTAATTTTTATGCAAATATTATCTCATTGAAATTTCGGTCAGATAGACTAGGAAATATTGTTGAAAGGAAAATCATATATTTCACTTTTGGGCATTTCTCCTCATCTCATAGAATAGTGTTGCTATGACAACATGTGAAAATGTATCTGCAGAACCCAGACATGCCATCGTTCGCCTCATTTCTTCTTCTGTGACATGTTCATTACATTTTGTTAAAACGAAATGTCAACTCGTATTCTTGAATGTACATAAGTAATGCACGTATTTGCCGATTTAATGCGAAAGGGTTCATAGCATACCAAATTAACTGATTAATCTGTAGATATATGAATAAATATCAGTAAAATTGATACATACAAATTAAAAAACAGTTCTTCGCATTCATAGCATGGACAAAAATAGATTTTTCAGGAACATTTGAGATTGACCGCTATCAATATTATGAATACAATTTAAAAAAGTCAAAACTTTATAGAGGATTTTGAAAATTCCATTAGTTTTATTTTACCAATACTATTTTACCAATATCACTGATGGGGAAAAATTAAAAAAAAATAATGCTATAAATGATCAAAATACGAGCGTTTGGGGAAAAAGCTATAATATTTATTGATCAAATAAATCCGGATTTAAAAAAAAAAATAATTCCCAACCATATTCCCTTTGCAACGACAAAATACATCGGTTAATAAAACTTATAGTTATACATCCTTTGATCCAGATATTCCCTGATGGAATTTATTTAATTATTTTTCTTTATTGCTTAAATGTTAACTATTACAATTTAATGTAAACTGATTATTCATTTCGTTGAATTTCATGGGTGCATTCAAAATGTATATGTGTTTGTGTATTTCAGCTCTAGAAAACGACAATTTCTCTAAAAATGCAGTAATGGGGGCGGGGGGTGGGCGGGGGGGGGGGAGTTCAATAGACTTGACTAAGTCCATCGACGGAATCAACGAAAAGTGGTTAGCCACGAAAAATAATATTCCATACGACTTTTCATTCTGTAATTCAGTCAAATTATTTTTCTAATAATTAGAATTTTATTTTGGATTTAATAGTGCAATAAAAAATATTAGGTCCCATAATTTAAATTCATAAAAAGACGACCATTTTATTCCAAAATTTCTTAAAAAGATTTTTCAGAAAAAATATCTTTTGAGCGGTTTATTTTTATGTAAAACTTCTCAACGGAAGAGGAACTTTGAATAATCTCATTCTTTTATTTTTACATTTTTGGCAGTTTTATTTTATTATATTTTATATCATAGATCTATATTATATAATTTTACATTTATAATATTTTTGTGCAGATAACTTTAAAATAATCGTATATAATAAACTGTATTAAGAAAATACTTTCATTTTCTGTTCCCAAATTAAATAGAACTTCAAACATTATGTCAAATACACATGCAATCACAAAGATATTGTAAAAGAATCATGCCAACTTCTTTGAAAACATCGATATCTCTATTTTATTTTTATTTATTCATTTAAGTTTCTATTCATTCATTTTTCTTTTCTTAAAAACATATTGTTGCGTTCTTTATAAGTCAAAAAAGAAAGAAAGAACAAATCGCTTGAAGTCTGCACCTATTACTACATTTTTTTTTCAATTTCATATAATATATTAAAAAATTAACATTTTGTGTAATAAAATGTAACACAAAGCATAAAACATAGTATAACAATGGCTATAACACAATAAATATAATAACCATGTCTGTTAAATCATAAAGCTTCTGAGTTGAACAACGCAAACAACTTACCGACAAATGACTCCGTCGGTTTGGCGTGTATCCACCGTATACGGCGGAATCTAACCTGTTGTACCATCCTTCCGCCCATCCCCACCCGGCGGCCACAAAACACAGGACACTTAGTAAGTACTGCATAGTTGAACGAAGTTTGAAGCCCTTCCGTTGCGTCTCTCGCGTTTTATACTGTTTTTGTTACGAAATGCGTAATCATCGATAAGTATGGCTTAAAATAGCAAGCCTCCAATGCACGTAAACAAGACGTAATGCCAATGGTTGACGAGGTGCTCCTTGCTGAAGAGGGTCCGGTCTGCCACAAAAGATTCTATTACGACGAAGTCGATTTTAAGCAAACAACTATTTCCAATAATGTAGCGGTCTTTCCACGCCGCCACGTACGTTAATGTGTTTTCGGAGCTTAATATCTAGCCAATCAAAATACACAAATGATCAGTGCTTCGGAAAATAGATATCATAACCAAACTAGAAGGATGCCAAAGGGGTACTTTCTTTGATCGAAAATGCATAACAAGAATCGCCTGTAGTAAACTCTTTCCACAAGAAAAAAAGAAATTGGAATTTCTTTCCTCAAAATGTAGGCGTGTTGTTCTTTTATCAATTCTTTTGGATACAATTTTGGCAGATAACGAAGACAACACAGAGAGACAGTGCGAGGGAATAAAACATATTAATCATATTAAATATTCATAAATAGATGAATAACACCAAATGTTTGTACCCGCTAGTATAAATTTATTCAATGTAAACCTTAGAAATTATGTTTCTGTTCAGTTATGCAAAGTTCAATTTTTTGTTCAGAAATATAATAATCATAACATTGATTTGGTATTTATTCAATAGTTTAAAATCAGGCATATTTGTTGTTGTTTTTAAAAGATGAAATATCAAGTTAAATATAGCTAATGCACAATCATGTACACGACTAAAATATTATTATAACGGGGAAATAATGGTGTATATGAAGACACACAGAGGTACATGTATAATAATACAAAGGAATGTGACATTATTATTTTGGAACTGAATTTAACGATATAATTCTAAGTTTAGTTGATTGCGCTATACATAGTTTCCAACTCAGTGAATATCTCTACTCTCGGGGGTCATTTTTATTGGTAAATTTCAGGGATTTTACATGAATTACATACAAGAAGAAATTTCATTTTCCCACAAGTTCGTTATTTCTGTTCCAAATTTCAAAATGTATACATCCGTGAAAAGCTCTTGAAATTCATATCTTCGGATAAAATTTTTCACAGGCACAAAAAATAAAATCACATTAAAGAAAAAATTTTTGGTTCACCCTTAAACAAAATAAACATTGTATGTTTTTTATAAAGTGTTCATCTATTTATTATATTAAGACAGACTGAAAAATAAAGACACAGTGGTGATTTAAAAACAGCAAGTATTCTTCAGATTTTGGCCTACATTCACTAAAGCCAGACAAAACGGCTGCCAAAAAGCGTCGAATCAGTGCCTGTGACATCACACATAAATTATGTATAAGGGAGCATAGGTACACTCTGTAGGAACTTGTCTAAAATATACAAAGCTAGGCTTTGCTCTAAGGAGTCTAGTTATTTTTGCGGGAACCTGGCTATACCATACAATGTCATGCTTGTACTATAAAGGAACATATGAATACTTTGTAGAAACTTGGCTATATAAAAGCTAGGTTGTACCTTAAGGGGACATGATTGTGTTTTCTTGCTAATATTACAATGTCATGTTGTATATAAAGGACATAGTATTACTTTGTGGGAACTGGCATATAAAACTAGGTTGTACCTTAAGGGGAACGTGAGTTGTGTTTGCGGGAACCTGCTAATACTAACAATGACATGCTTGAACTATTAAAGAACTATAGGAAATACTTTTGTAGCAACTAGCTATCAAAACTAGGTGTACCTTGTGGGGACGTGTTGTTTTGTGCGGGACTTGCTAATATTAATACAATGCATGTTTGTACTTAAAAGAGCATTAGGTCTACTTTGTCAAACTGCTATAATAAAAGCTAGTTGTACCTTGACGGAGGTAGTTTTCGGAACCATTAGAAAATTTTATACAAATAACATGTTGTGTTATAAAGGACTATGTATATTTAAGACAACTGAAAATAAAAGTGGTTTTAACGAGATTTTGTTTTGGCGCGAACCATGCTAATACTAACAGACTGTACATCTTGATATATAAGGAGCATAGGTAACTTGTGAACTTGCTATATAAAAGCTAGGTTTGACCTTAAGGGTCGTGTTTTTTTGCGGGAACCTTGCTAATACATACAATGTCATGCTTGTACTATAAAGGAACATAGATATACTTTGTAGGAACTTGGCTATATAAAAGCTAGGTTGTACCTTGAGGGGACGTGATTGTGTTTTGCGGGAACCTTGCTAATACTATACAATGTCATGCTTGTACTATAAAGGAACATAGGTATACTTTGTAGCAACTTGACTATATAAAAGCTAGGTTGTACCTTGAGGGGACGTGATTGTGTTTTGCGGGAACCTTGCTAATACTATACAATGTCATGCTTGTACTATAAAGGAGCATAGGTATACTTTGTAGGAACTGGCTATATAAAAGCTAGGTTGTACCTTGGGGGGGGGGGGGGGGCGTGGTTGTGTTTTGCGGGAACCTTGCTAATACTATACAATGTCATGCTTGTACTATAAAAGAGCATAGGTATACTTTGTAGGAACCTGGCTATATAAAAGCTAGGTTGTACCTTGGGGGTGGGGGGGGGGGGCGGCGTGGTTGTTTTTTGCGGGAACCTTGCTAATACTATACAATAACATGCTTGTACTATAAAGGAGCATAGGTATACTTTGTAAGAACCTGGCTATATAAAAGCTAGGTTGTACCTTAAGGGGACGTGAAAAGCTAGGTTGTACCTTAAGGGGACGTGGTTGTGATTTGCGGGAACCTTGCTAATACTATATAATGCCATGCTTGTACTATAAAGGAGCATAGGTATACTTTGTAGGAACTTGGCTATATAAAAGCTAGGTTGTACCTTATGGGGGCGTGGTTGTGTTTTGCGGGAACCTGGCTAATACTATACAATGTCATGCTTGTACTATAAAGGAGCATAGGTATACTTTGTAGGAACTTGGCTATATAAAAGCTAGGTTGTACCTTAGGGGGGCGTGGTTGTGTTTTGCGGAAACCTGGCTGTACTATGAAAAGGGGTAGGTTGTTTGAATTAAGTGATTTTTAGATTAGGAGCTGGGTTGTACGTTGCAGATGTTTTTGTACCCGGTAAAGTGGCTTAGTTATACAAAATGGAAAATTGCTTGCTCTTTGTAGAAATAGAATAAGCTTTTTAGCCGGTGGACAATGGTTTATTATCAATCAGAACAGGTGACGATGTTATTTGAAAATTTCATACGTACCATTTTTTTCTAATTAATCAATTGACAATACATTTGTTGTAACCTTGAACTTTTCTTTCGAAAAACACATTACGATAAACTAAATATATTTTCAATTTTTATAATTGAAGGTTCTGAGTTATTTTATGGATGTCCATAGTTCTGATTTCAATAATTTTATGTTTAATGAATTGATTAACAGATAGAAATTGTTAGTAGGAACTGATTTACCCGGATCACTGCTCTAATCACATCCCTTCTTATGTATGGAATAACATTATATAAACATAACAGTAACAGTCAAATGATATTCATTTAATGGTACATGTTCAATTGGGGCAGTTGTCCAGTGGTAGGACACGCGTTTCGGGATGGATAGGTCCCGGGTCCTGTCAGGGCACTGCTGATTTCCTTGAGCAAAAAAAAAAAATACCCCGCATTGTTTCACTTCACCCAGGTGTAAATGGGTACCTGAGAGCGCGATATAATTTCATAGCGCCATAATGTAGGCTGCCAAAAGCGGGGTGAACGACTCACCATGGAGACGATAGATGGATACTAGTAGCCCGACACCAGCGGTAAAAGGTGTAAAGTCGGTGAACGTGCCAACGGCATGAAACTTACATTATCTTCCAAAATCAGTGTATTTCCTTCAGACAGAAAAAGCTGTGAGTTTCAGACTTGTTAAGAGATGCATATCCGTACTTTTCGTTGACGACAGCATTACTACAATGCCAAAATAAGAAACAATCTTTTACTAAAGATAGTTCAATTGTTTACAAAAATTCCTGAATTTGCATATTCAATATGTTTTCGACAATACATTACATAAACTGATGACGTGGCAGATAAACAAATTGTGATTCGACTAGGGTTTTTTCACGTTCTAATCATTTCAGTTTCCGATCACGGACCGTCTTCGGAAATGCAAAATGTAAGCAATGAGAGTATTTTGACACGATACAATATACTAAAGAATGATGTAATTTGACCAGCATTTTCAGTGTGTTTTTCAGTTATTTAGCAGCAGAAACTTGCATATTACGTACTATTGGCGTTAGTATGCAATATATGTCATTTATATTTATCTGCTCTATTTCAAGAAAATTGTATCAGTATGGACTATATTTGCCTTAAATGTATTTATTAAATACGATTTGTTTAATATAACATAGTGAATATTTCTGTTGTGTACAACCATCATTTTCCCTTTTATTTTGATGCAATTCTGATACAATATTCAGATTACGCGGATAAACAGACAAACATGTGTCCTTATCTACTGATACTGATGTGCATGACGTAATCAATGATTGATACTACATCAATTATTGTGTTACGTTGCTAAAGTCTGACGATGCGTTTAATTCTTATTTACCGGTAAATACTGGTTCGCCATTGTACGCTAGTGAATAACCGGTTCCGGGGTTTAAGTGGTTAAACATCCGCCCATAACGAGCGCTCGCGAGTTCCATCCCGGATCCAGAGGAACCAAATGTGGTTATAATGGCAGTGGTAGCTCTGCATTGCTTGAAGCTCAGCAGCATTTATGAGTAAGGGTAGTTACATGGACAGGTTGGTTGGCTGTTGATAGGGCAGTATGCCTGTCTCATGCAGGCAAACTTCCCAAAAGTCAATGAGACATTTAACAAAAGCAAACAAACAAGAAGCCCTACCGTCATTAGATCAGTGATTTGAAGACTTTGAATACATGAGACAGATATAGTACTGCCTCATTACAGTATTATACCGTAGACGAATGACATGATGTCCAGTCAAGTTAATCTGACACCGGACCAACTAATTCTAGATTTACCCTACAAATATGCTGAGTGCCGCCAAACAGGATTTTTAACGTCTTTGTAACGTCGCAATCAGGACCGAAATCAGGACTTTCCGCTCTCGAACCCAACATTTTCATACTACATGTATATCCGTGGCCGAGCGGTTACAGTCGTGGACTACAAATCCCTGCGACCCTCACCGCTGTGGGTTCGAATCCCGGTAGGGACTTCGGATTTTTCATGTGAGGAAGCCTTCCAGCTGGCTTGCGGTAGGTCGGTGGTTCTACCCGGGTACCTCTGTGTACTCGGGGTCTTCCTCCACCTGTAATTAGCTGGACGTCGCTATATGATTGAAATACTATCGCAGCTACGGTAAACCCCAATACAACAACAACAACAACAACAACTACATGTATATCAGACATTATCAATCGCTATTTTCGGTAACATTTACGGATAGTGAGAAATATTGAAATATTGTTGCCATACTCCAGTATCACGCCATAGACACATAAAACCAAAATTGTCATTTGACCAAGTAGCCCTGGATTAATCTAATATAATTTATGATTAGAGCAAAACAGGAAGCTACCTTTTGTGTGTCGCAGTTGGGTTTTGAACGCACGGCCTCCCCTGGCTTGACATACTCTCTAACATCTGGGCTACCAGTGGGCATGCAACTAATCAATGTAAAGTGTTTTTAAATGACAAAAAGTAATTAAAAAGTTGTTCACATTTATTTACAAAAATAATTCAGTGGTAGAGATCATCTACTATAAACCCGAAGGTCGTGAGTTCGATCCCTGTTGGGATTGTGTGGAGAGGGGACATTTATCAAGACCTTCATAGGTCCAACCTAAGTGTATAAACTTGTTTTACAAATGATGTAATAAAATATACCGATTTCATTCTAGAAGAATGTACATATATATAGAGCGCTCGCCTCGGAGGTCGTGGGTTCGACCCCCGGCCGCGACATACTAAAGTCGTAAAAAATGGTACTGGTTTAGCTTTGCGCTCAGCATATAAGGGTGATTCCTTGACTGGTTGGTCCGATGTCAGGATAATGTGACTGGGTGTGGTATCATGCCACATGTCTACGGCGTGATACTGCAGTGTGGCAGCACTGTATCTGTCTCAAGTAGATATCGTCTTCAAATGACTGAAATACTGTTGGTGGGACGTTAAACCCAACAAACAAACATAATATACATTGAGGATTGATTTAGCGTTTAAGTAGCACGCCGTCTTCGTCCCTTGAGTGGTTGTAAAATCTCAGTCCTCAAAATAACTTTCCTTCATACCCAAGATCTTTCTCCGTATCAGCAACAATAATTGCTAAATCAATAAAAAGCAATCTTCTCGAATCAAAGATGAATTCAATTATGACAAATGCATTTTGGAACCTTCGATACTTTATCATGTTTACGTGAAGTTATAGCTGGAAAGCTAAATGCATTTTGATCATAAAATGTCGAAAGTAACAGATGATGTCAGGAAAAGAATTGTGGACGTTATATCAAAAGAGCACGTGGGAGAAAATGGACTCTCTTCGATATAGAAATTTACCACGTACCAGGATTATTTAAGAACTAGTCTATTGATCTATTTGTGTCTTCTTGTGTATTTAACCACAGGGTTGGAGTTCAGATGCAGATTATTATACCACACTTTTACCCTTTGTGATATAATTATATGAATCGTACCTGTAATTAAATACACAATAAAACACAGAGATTTATTGTTTCTACATTGTAGTTTGCTTTTTGACGTCACTGAACACGTTCATGCCTCTGTTGAGTAAGACGTAAACGACTCCAGATGCAAGCGATGGTCGCTGATCGTCGAATCCGATATTTAGTTTCTTGTTCTGCTCTGTGCATAGACTTCATGCGCTGTGACCACATTTAGAACAGCAACGATTTTGAAACAAGAAATAACCTTTAAAAAGGGTATTCGACGTTGATGGGGAGGAAAGTAATAGAGATATATAATGTATTTAAAGCACCCCCTCAACCGCAATCAGCGGAGAATACTTCAATTTAATGAAACGCATTATAACCGTCTCTCAATCATACAGAGGCTATAATATACTGCAGATGTTTATAACGTTCGGCTTAAAACTGGTCTCAATGTGCATCTAAGAAAAGTATTTTATTAAAACAACCATACATTTATCAAAAAAATGTAAATCAGTTCGAATAATTTATTAATATTTCGAGAATACTAAACACATATATCAGCTACTTGTCAACTAAACAACCAGTCGTGCGCAACATTTTCCCCTTAGTAATGGCATTTTACCGATAAAATTTGTCAAAATAGTCATTGATCTTATCTTACGTCTTCATCTGTGAATAGGTCACAAGTGATTCCGAAAAAGAATGAGATAAAGAATTTCGATGTGTCTTGTAAGTATTCCAGTAGTGTTTATTTAGTGTCTGTGATGTATGCAACACTTCCGTTCATCGGTTATCTTGTAGACGAATCGATATATATTGCATTTAAACATGATTTATGATATGTTTCTCAAGGTCTGTTTGATTCATTTGATTGATCCAAAAGTCATCGGTGCATATCGCATTCACACACACGCACGCACGCACACACACAATCACGTACACACGCGCGCGCGCCTTTTTTCCTCCGTTGTTTGCATCCAGAGTCTGGGGTTCTCTTAGATGAGATAAAATTCTCTAATATTCGGATTCCACATTATTCTATACTTTGCGCTCTTTATATTAAGGTAGTTGCAGGACTGGTCTTCCCGGTTTCAGGATAATGTGACTTGGTGTGGTATCATACCACCTATCTATGGCGTGATACTGCAGTGTGGCAGCCCTATATCTGTCTCAAGTAGTCGTCATCTCAAAATGACTAAAATATCCTCAGGTATATTCAGTTTTCGCCATATTGTTATTCTCGGTCTATGTACACTAATGCAGTATTTCATATCGAGTGTGACGTAATTTCACAGGGAAACCATCGACAATTAGCAATATTGAATGATCCTTGTTTCCAAACTATTTTATTATTGAAAATGCTTGGGAAGCAGATCAAAACATTCATTTAATAAAGAAGTACCTATTTTACACCATTTTCACTTATGATTCTTTTTATCATTATAAGCACCTGTTAAATCTACCAATAACACTCAGCAAGCAGACAATGGCTGATTTATGTAAACCAACATCTAATCTTAAAATAGTGTTTGATTATGAATACACTTCTCAACAATATTATTTACTGAGGTCATTTTGAGCCATGGTTGGTATTAATCTGATAGCGAAATTCACACTTGATACTTATAATACATCATGTCCATTTAAACCTATAGAGGGTTTTTACCACCAAAATTTGCCATGTACTCCAAAATTGTAGGGACTCTCTATATGAAAGGATGCAAAGTAATGGAGAGAAAGAAGTTGTAGTTACGAAACTCGGAGAGCACCCTATGAACAAATGGACACTGTGAGTGTGAAAGTGTTTCTTGTTCTCATTTGGATCATCTTAATTTTGCACACCAATCTGTGCTGTCAGAAAGAACACAGAACTTCATTCATTTGCAACTGTTGTTTATAAATTTTGTCTCTATATGTGCACCATATGTGTGACATACTCATTTTGAGTTCACTGTCGAGACTCAAGACGCCATTTTGGAATGATATTTTTGACTGTTGTTTGATTTTCACAGTTATTTTCTAAAATATGTTTTCAGTTACCATTGTCAATTTATTACATTCAACAGGTCTTCAGCGGTCAGTCAAGGGAACAAGAGAAAGTGACCGCTTAATAGAGGTAATCGTTAATGAAGTTAATATATATATATATAAAGTTCACTTGTATATTTAATATTAAAGTGAGGGATTGTTTTGTTCATTTTTCTTGCAATAACTTCTAATGCTGGCGAGAACTGGATACTCCAGGATACTATCGGTGGGACGTTAATCCCAATAACAATGTTCTGTGTAAGAAGTTGCCGAACATGATGTTATACCGCTCAGCAACGTGCACTTTGGGTTGCTCTCAGTCGGGTAAATAATGGCAAAATTTTAGCATGATTGGTCAGATTACACAGCCGGCGTCACGACTAGACATAGTTGGGTTAAATAAAGCTATAAATATGACCATAAATGCTGGGGGCCAGTCCACCAGACTCGCAAAGCGTCACAAATACGGAGAGATGTCTAGAATCAAGGGAAAATCTCGACATAGCCAGCGTCACTATTTACAATAAACTATATTTATATAGCTTTATACTGAATTAATTCTGTGCTTGTTAAACACTGCAACTGAATCACGTTTATTCTTAGCGTTTTATTAGGAAAATGACTTCTACGATGAAGACAGAAGGGCTGTGCCCAAATGTTAAAAGGTCAAATTTCATTTAGTCATTTCAAGTAACGTCATGATCGGATATATGGATTGTCTTCGATCAATCATATACATAACCTGTCTTCTAACTGAATGACTGATACTCATGGTGCAAGAACTTGTCGTCAGACTCTTTTGGCCTGTTCAAAATTCTAAAAGTATTATACATTACACATGTTTACATATTCACATTTTTTTTTAGTTAACTCTTTTCAAGAATACAAATACAAGCAGAAAGTTCATTTTTCAACAAATAGTATTTTGTAGTAGCTATTCCTGATTTTCATTTGCCACAAGTAGCTTTAAAACAAAATTGATATATCGCGAGACCAAAGACAAATTTTCTTACGTGGCGTGTAGCAAAATATACTGCCACGTAAATCTACAACATAAATATTACTTTCAAATATACGGTAACCTATGAATTTTCAAGACATAATTATTAAAGTTTATACAGATTTTGGTTAGTTTATTAAATTTTCTTAAAAAGGTCAAATATTCCTCAACGGCGGGTGAATTTGTACTACGACTTTGAAGCCACGCCCCCTTGACGTTTGAAAAAAAAACCAAAAAAAACTGAATAGTGTATATGCACTGCGAGAGTTATGTCGAACGTAGTCCACACGATCTGAAGTCACATCCTGTTAGACATAATACTACAGTTTTGATATGTCGAGTAGTATTTGCGCCTCGTATTTTGCATATATTTGCGCCACATAATATATAGATATATAAGAAATATCTTTATACATATTTACAGTTTGTCCTAATTGATAGTTTAATAAAATGCTTATATTCCGTTCAAAATTCGAAATATTTATTGCATAAAATGAACCGTGATATCTTGATATGGAGACAACATGGTGCCTTAGTGATCAAATGCCAATATGGGTGGAGTTTGATGCGGCGACGGATGAAAACGTTATGTTTTGTTAGCTAAAAATATAATGTGCCCAATGACATTGACTCTGTACTGAAGTGTACCTGATGCATCACATGCACTGTCAGTCAAACGGGGGGAGTAGTTCCATAATGCGAGGTCAAGGCAAAGATGTATGGCGTACATGACAAACTGTAAATATGTTATCGTTTATATTTTAAATTTTATGAATTTATCGCAGCGCTCCGCTTCGCGTCGCTTACGATAAATTTCATAAAATTTAAAATGTAAACGATAACTAATACAAAATTCTATAAATGTATAGAGTTGCGTTTTATATATGTTTCAATAAAAGTTAACCAAAATAGAAAAAAAAGAAGTTAGCATAAAAACGAGCCATTGTTTAAGATGAATATCATATTCTATCGATTCTCTGAATTATAAAATGGTGAATGGAACAAGATACGTTATTGATAACTGAAATACCATTACAGGTTCATAAAAGATAAAAGTGTTCAAGTGTACCATGTGAACAACAATATAAAATTAAACAAGTTGATATTCAAAATAACATTTTTCATGAATTTCAAGACGTCGAAAAACACCATTGTTGGAATATTTACTTTAATATTTGAAGCACATCGATCTTCAGTTCATGTTGATGCAAACTGAAGAAAAAAAACCACATTAATTGCTACCCTGAGCCAGTTCAAAAACACGATATTTTCCCACGTTCTTAAGCCTATAACAATACAGTTTTTACAGTGTATAGAAACTGTATCAATTCAGTGATCCTTAATTGCTTGTTACTGTAGCTCATACAACGAAATATAATATTTAGACAGCTGATCTACTCACTAATTGATGAGAAAACAAGTTTCATAAAAAGCGTCGAAAACATATAACTATAAATAATTAACTGGAGCTATATTCCGTGCTTCCTTATGTCTTCCTTTTCGTAAAAGTAATAACAGACATGATCAATATCAAACATAATTGCTTTAGTACGACGAAAACAAGTGCGCGTTTAATTGCTACATGGCTGAGCTAAACTTATCTGTATGTGAGGTCCCATACTCAAACTCAAAAATATTAATTTTATACATCTAATTAATGGAATTGTATTATTTTACATATTACACAAATTTATTTATATTTTTTTCAGTTTTATTCATACTTACATTTGATCAAATAAAGAGTCAGGAAAAATGACCTACGTATAAGTTTCATAAAAATAAGTACAATGTATATTAATGGCAACAATGGCCATAGATTTTAACTCGAACAACTTTAACCGCCCAACTGATTGCACACGAAAACATCATGTAAGATCTATATCTGTATATAGATTTCGTCAGGCACAGAAGGTAGTCAGTTTGCTACAAGCCATCTTTAGACTCCGAATGAACAAACTGGGACTCGAACCACAGCGGTGATGAGATAAGAGGTTATAAGTCAGTGACTATAGCCAGTGGATCTGCGTCCGCGGTTGCCGAGTAGTTAGAGCGTCCGCCTTGGGAGCGGAAGGTCGTGGGTTCGATCCCCGGCCGCGACATACCGAAGTTGTAAAAAATGGTACTGGTGTAGCGCCCTTACTTGGCGCTCAGCATATAAGGGTAGTTGCAGGACTGGTTGGCCCGGTGTCAGGATAATGTGACTGGGTGTGGTATCACGTCACATGTCTACGGCGTGAAACTGCAGTGTGGCAGCAAAATATCTTTCTCAAGTAGACATCGGTGGGCCGTTAAACCCAATAAACAAACAAACAAACATAGCCAAAGGATCAATGACAGCTACAGTTATTTCTAGTTTTTAAAATGACATCACATAGCAGAATCCCCCATTGTATTAAGGCGCCTTGGTCAAATGGATACTAATATGATTGCCATGTGAAAGTTGTGGATTTGAGCTTTCCAGGTTCAAAGTACTAGTCCAATCCAGGAACCATCGAATGGGATAAGCATAAGTAGTAATCCATTATGCCAAACCTTCCGATGTAGACATAAAACATGATATTACTCGGGATTATATAATCGACAATAGCACTCATATCTCTTACCATACCTCGACACTCATCGCGATATTTTTAGTGAGTGTGGGCGATTAAATCTCAAATCCAAGACATCATACAGATCAGCGCCAGTTTAAAGTACTTCATCCTTTATTTATTCATATTATGGTCCTTCAAAGTCTTCAGTACAGATGTTAGCATCCATTGGCTTGGAATCATAAGCCCTTTTGCTCAAAGTATACAAAAAGATTGCATTTACTATAAAATAAACATGATCAATTGATGAACCATGACTGAATTTTAATGATGGATGGATAACCTTAACTATGATATCTTACCAAATGCTTCATCTTTGACAGCAATCTGTACAGTGCGCCGCCTGCGCATGGTTCTTTCAGATAGGGCCCCTGTTGTTGGTATTTTTTATGACAGCTATTGACTAGACTTTCTGTTTGGTGAATGTCTGATCTTTGAGGAAATTTCAATCTCTTTTATAACCGTATTCAGCTAGATGTCGATTTTGAATTAATTAATGATATCACTGTAAATGCAGATAATGTGTCTGGACGCCGAAAGTGCCTCCTTAGGCCTTGCTTTGTCAGCATCTTGTATGCGAACTTGATCGTTTCTTGTACTTCACTGATGTATTAGCTGAACTTTGACATCGTATTGATATAAGTCAATCCTGCTTAAGAAGATATACTATTGCGGCAGTTACCGTTTAAAAGTTCTGATGTCTGTAACATTATGCAAGAAAAGAGACATGAGGTGGGCGATAGCACGAACACCCATTTCAATCTCAGCAGACGACACCTGAACTGCCAATAGACTATCGGGATTTATTCATGTATCGGGATTTGGATCGGGTCAGAGACTCAATTATTAGAAATCGGCAAATTTTATTCCTAATTTAACCAACAATATTTCAGTAAATTTAGGATTTTTGTATGAAATAGATATAGTGCTGTTTCAAATTCATCTCTCTCTCTCTCTCTCCCCCTCTCACACACACACACACACACGCACGCACGCACGCACGCACACACAACGTCTGATATTACTATCTTAACGAGGTATCTTATATGTGACTCATACCTCACTATTACGTTTTATACCACGACCTGTACTGGAATGTTGTTATGGCGAGGTATAATTTCCCGGGGTATTTTAACATTGAAACTTACATTCTTTTTTAGCCCAAAAGCCAAATCAAACACAAACAGTAACGTTTACCCAAAGCCTTACCATTACTCAAACAGAGAAATATACAATCCGCGGTACCAGGTTTCTACCTCACAAGGTTGGGTATACAAAGGCACTGATCTTAGCAAGGCATCACATGGTATCTAAAAAAAAGACGTCACATTGATTATCAAAAATCAATTTAAAACCTTTTAAATTAATAATTACACTCGTAATTAATGGGGTATAGATGTTTCCATATCTTTCTTTTTGATTTTTGTAATTTCCGGAACAACGTATATTTACTTACATCAGTTAATACGGATATACGTAAATCCCTTACGTGGGTGGGCAAAAATCAATAGAAACTAATCCAGTATAGTTTTACGGGATCTTCCCTAATGAAAGATATCTCCAATAGATTTTGTACGGCACTGGGTCACTTAATTTGTATCATGTCAAATACCATCAAGCATCAAGGTTCCTTGAGCGAAAGTATAATGTTAGACCTTGCTTACTGAAAGTTTAAGGCATTTACTCGATAAATGTTAATTAAAAAAGGCAATATAATTTGATATCTTGGATCTTTGCATTTGGTGTAGCTTTGTAATTCCTTCAATCAATGACTATATGGTGTTGTTTGTTTTTGTAGTTGTTTTTGTTGTCGTTGTTGTTTTGTGAGTGTATTGTCAAAAACATGTACCAAACTTTTTGCACGGCTTGATATTTTCTCCGTCTCGTATTTATATTTCTTCTCAATGACGGTGATGTTTGCTCCTCCTCCTCTTCCTCCTCCTCCTCCTCTTCCTCCTTCTTCTTCTTCTTCTTCTTCTTCTTCTTCTTCTTCTCCTTTCTCTTTTTCTATTTCATCATCATCATCTTCTGTTTGTGGCTGACGACATTTTTATTAGATTAAAATATCATATCCAGTAATCATTAGAGACTTGAGTCTTTGTAACCCAGATTAAGTACTGCCTCACTGCAACACCACTTTCACAATTTAATCTTCTGCGGCGATTTTAATGATCTGTTCTTTACCGATTTCTTCTTGTTATATATTGCAGTATGGTTAGCTTGAGACACGATTCTCGTTTCTTTCTTAAAACATTCGTGCATTTAAATAGACGAGAATGAAAACGTTTGATCGATGAGGCCGCTGACTCTTGAAATTTTGGAACTCTTATAAAATCATTGCACATGTAGGATGAAAATATTGGCCGATTCACTTTACCCGAGCATCCCAAATAGTTGTAGAAATGATTCATGAATGGCGTCCCAGTGTGATAATGTTCATAAATCGGTTAAGTATACGTCATCTATTTGATTTATTTAAAACACTTTTGAAAATATACTTTTTTTTTTCGATCACCGCAGATATTTTAGCAAAGCATTTCATTGGTAGTTTTTTTTTTTTGTTTTTTTTTTACTGAATATTTACTTAAAACAATGGTTTGGTTAGTAACTTTACAATCTCTAGTTCTAGGCAAGGTGTGACCTTTAAGATTATTTTAAAACTCTCACGTCTGTGTCAAGTTAGAAAAAAATCTTATTCACCATTATGGTCCATAGGGATGATAGACCGCTGTTTAATAAATATCGTAGCTGCTGACATCTACTGCCATCTATCTGTCTATATCGATCATTTAATTATAATCATGATCCCTCAAATGCTTAAAAAAGACTTCAGTGCAGATGCAAGCATCCCTTGACTTTGCCCGGTGTCAAGGTAATATGCGACTGGGTGTGGTATTATGTCACATGTCTACGGCGTGGTACTGCTGTGCACTATCTGTCTCAAAAAAATAAAGTTTCCAAATGACTGAACTACTGACGGTGTGATTTTAAACCCAATAAACAAACAAACATAATGGCGCTCTTTCAATGTATCATTGGGTCCAGCGTATTGCCCAACCGATGTTTATAAAACATTGACGCGTATTTCGGCAACACATCGGTGGAACGTACTTGCTGCAGTATATTGATTAGTTCACTGATCATATCCGTGATTCTTGCTTACTAAATGTAGACAATGTTCCCAAACAAGAATAGCTGAAAGTTGTATAAGTGCCAAAACTCACCGTCGAATTACATAAAAAATGATATACTGTATATTTCTTATTTGACTGTGAATTTATTTTCGCTATGATGGCGGATGAAGTCGGATTCACCAAAACAAGAGCACCGTTATAATTACGACGTAATAATGCAAATGACAACTGTAAGTAATTAACTAATTAATTATTATCAAGCAGAAAACTTTAAAACAGATGACACCGTGGTCCAGCGGTGACACGATAGAAGGATCCAAAAGTTGTGGGTTCGAATCATGTCTGTGACAGGGATTTTTTGTAACCTTTCCGGGCGCAAAGTACTGGTGCAACCCAGATGCCGACGATATATATTAGTATAAGCCGTAAGAACTTGTTTACTTGTTTTAAAATCGACGTTAAATAGCAAGTTTAAACTTAGCAGAAAACGTGTCGTTTAATATAAAAATAATGTAAAACTTCAAGATTATAAAAATGATTTGTAAATTAAATACACAATTTCTTTGATGAATTTGAGCTATCAGTGAAGATGATGAATACCTCAGCTACACTAGCTTGACTCAACAGAGCCTGATATATGATATTCAAGGTCCTTCAAATGCTAAAAAATTCAGTGGATATGCAAGCATCCACTGACTTGGAGTTATGAGCTTTTTTTACTCAAAGTCTGTAAATGCTTGCATTTGCACTATAAAATTCCCATCATCGCTTGATGGACCATGATAACAATTTAATAGTCGATAGTTCTAAAGCAGAACAGGACACGACGTAGCGTTAAAAGACGCGACGCGATAGGATAGAAATATACGTATGATTCTCTTACTGCACACACAAAGTTTTCACCCGGAAACAAATTCCTGCAACGAAATCGTTTTACCAATCTAAGATGTGACATGCCGATAATTATGGCACTGTTGCGTGTCCAAAATATATATAACATGTGAGATCTATCAATCCTCGCGAGGTTTAAAGGGCGATAACAATTGTCTTAACTTTTGATATAGACAATTCCGGAGATTTATGCGATGTGTTGCTGTTAACTGAAGATAGATTCTAATATAGGGGAAATCGTCTGTCCAATGTTGTCAATTCAATTATGAAGGTGTTTGTTTCCAGCGTTTCACAACCGTGGTGACAATCTAGGATACCGTCATGTTTTATAAATTTCATTTGTGAACTAAGTTTATATAGCAACGACTTCACTTCTCTTCTCTTATTTATAGCAATAACAGAAATAATTTCCTGTTGCTGCTGCTTCTGCTGCTGATGATTTCAAGTTCTCTGAATATCAGTAACAGGGGCAGTCTTAGGTAGAGGACGTTTCACGCTCTTTAATCAACCTCGCACTAACATATATGGTAGCTGTTTTCTGCCACTTAATATAGCGCGAATTTTCGTCTGGCTCTTCGACTGTACGAGACATGAACTGTTCCTTTGCTATATTTCACTATTGCGTGGCGCTAGATGAAAAAGCCTAAACATCGTGGCGTGACGAAATTTCGATATGCCGAGCAAAATAATGGTTTGATGTGGTGCGACGTTTTGTTTAGCCATCGCGCCACGCCAAATGGCACACATGCCACTGTGTTCATTTGTCATGTAAAGAAGGGCTTATGATAAAGTCATTCATAATGTATGCCGCGTAATATATTGTCTCTTTCATATTTTTCTACCATGCACGCATAACTATATTTAAAGATTGTTTTTATCATTCTAACCTAACAATTTGCATAAATTTCACACAATGTCGGTTAAACCTCCCAACCCCATTAATCACAGGCTAGACGTTATTGATCAACAGTCATTAAAACAACATTGCCTCTCATTCTTGTTTCAAGCGGAATTAATTAAATCTGAATGTGCTACAGAGATTTTGAATTTTTTAACTATTATGTCAGCTAATCTATAACCTTAATTAATTATTGTTGTATATTTTCTTCGTTCTCTACCATAAGATATTAGAGTATATTTTACAGATTTTTCACAGGAAAGATTTAAGGTTTTTTATTTATGTTTTGAACATATATACGATGCGTGAATTTGACGTCAAACCAACAAAAATTTCAGTCATTTTGATGACGGTTTGATAGAGACAGTAGAAATGAATCACTGCGATATCACACCATGACATGTGGCATGATACTACAGCCTTTTACATTATCTTGTCACCGGGCCAACCAGCCCTGGAACTACCCTTATATGGTAAGCTATAACTAATGGAAATGTGCCAGTATCGCAACAGGGGGTCATAACCGCTACCCTCTTTTTACCAGGTGGATTTTCGGCCACCAAGACCGGTATAAAACGTTGTTTATGAGCAGGTTAAATACTAACATTTTCAATGTCGACTCACAACGATCAATATATGTACAATTTTGATATGTATATTCTGTCATCTTTGACGGTGCAATTCCAAGAAACTTCCTGTCTTAGATTGCTAAGACAGAATTGTAATGGTAAAATGTCAAATATTACCCAAAGATCCATGTCTATACAGTTGTATCGGCAGTTGTCTTGCTGCTATAGAAACGCCACGTGTAATATTTCATTTCCATGACAGCATCAATAGGATACCGTTCAAGACTGCGATGAGAATTTGGCTTGATTTTAAAAAAAAATAACAAAAAATAGTCATTTTTTTTTCTGATGCAATCTGATGAAATCCAGTTTCATCAAAGTATATCAAAGCATGCTTGTTGCTGATGTGACGTATCTTATAAGTTAAGGAAATATTATGGGAAGCGGTATCGCACAAAAAAGGCAATTTATTCCGTGCTTTTCGTAAAACCTTTTTTTTTCAAAATTGATCAATCATACCATACACCATAACAAGATAAGATTTTCTCCCTTGTTCAGGATACAGAGATAGGGATTTTCCCCCCATCTTTATTTAATGATTTTCGATGGATTACCTACAAATAACAGTGGATTATATCCTGATAATTTCACTGTTTTCAACAGTGAAATTATCAGAAATTTGAAACCGACCCTACGTTATAAACTGATCGGAGCAACAATTGTGCCGGGTTTTAAGCAAGAAATCACGTCATAAGTAACGTCACGCACGCGACGTAATCCGGCTCATTTTGACGCGTTTGTGAATAAAACAGATAATTTCTGGCCTTTAAAGCAATGAATAAAAAGAAAAATTGTTTGCTTTGGTAAAAGATCAATGTATGATTTCATTCTTGAACATATAAAGATGCATTTTCACTTGTGGTTTCGACACTCGTGAAAATATAACTTTTTATGTTCACTTAGTGAAATTATTAATCGATCTTACACCAAAGCAAACAATTTTAACTTTTACTACAATTTAACGTATACCTTTCCTGCGAAAACAGGGAGTAGACTCGTTTATCCACTGTGGTTACGTCACGCATTCATTTTGCGTGATATATTGCAGAATTATGCAGGTGCGCAGTAATCTAATCACGAAGGCCGTGGGCGTGAGTGATTAATAACAAATAATCTGAGAACATAATTATCACTAAAAACGAAACTGTCAACGAAGTTGGGGTCGATGTTAAATATTAAAATGTCGTCAAATCCATATACGAGTATATGCCGTCACCTCGTGGAACAGAGACACCAATATAATAAGACCCACGAAAGAAATGAATAACAGTGTCAAATATGGTGACATGAATATAATATTTGTTTAAATTATCGTATGTTGTGCAAAACATTTTCATCTTGATAACGATATTTCATTTCATTAAATGAAACGGTATATATGCCTATAGATAATTGACAGGGATGTGTATCAGAACTGCGTCGTACTTTTCATTTCGTAAACAAAAGCCGCCATCTTGAGAAGCAAAAGGTAATTTTTGTTCATTACCGTTTCTGTAGAAAATGCATGATAACGGGATACATATATGAACACGCTCCTAAATTTTTCCGCTTTATACGGTGTATGCAACTTGAAAAGTATTTCGAAAAACAAACGTTATATAGCGAACTGGAAATTCAAGATGGAAAATAATTTGCGAAACATTTGACAGAAATTGCTGTATCCAGCGTTTTCACTCTCAATTTGTGTTATTAACTCCTGTTTCTGCTCATTATAAGTTACTAAATACAGATTCACGTCATGAAACAAAGTCCTATTTAAGGCTGGAAATCATTTATCAATGAAATAAGGATTTTTACAAAATGGTAAGACGCAGTTGAATTTAAATATGGTAAGACGCAGTAATTTTTTCAGCGGGTTTGTTTCGACAATATGTTCATATTTTACCAGTCTTTTCCAACAATTTCTTGTCTTCGAAGATAATTTGGGTGCACGTAGTTTCTTAAAACGTTTTCAGTGAACTGCTCACTTGTATAACAAAATTGCCTTTAAGTAAAGTAAATATGTATTATTACTTAACAAAAGAACATATTAATTATACATTTCTGATTATCATTGCCATAAATTTTTAAATTCAAGCAATCATGAAAAATAACAAGCGACAGAGGGTTCACATATATATAAATATTTATTTGCAAACATTTTCATGTATTTTACTATATACTGATAACGTTCGGCGACTGGTTTATTTTTTGTCATGACTGCATAAGATCACACATAATATATGATATATGTGATATTTCTCATCATCTTTCAAGCAACACTTTGCACGTTGGTTATAAATTTCATATAAAATACCTCAATGAACAATCCATAATGACACTACAATGCTACACGTGGTATTGTCAC
>JAIFHC010000384.1:0-50000 GCA_021229015.1 Solen grandis | reverse complement strand
GTAATTCCTGATTCAATTTTATTTCTGAAGATGGCTTAATTTTGTTTTTAAGAAGTGATAGGTATAAACATTTATTTTATTGTTTTGATTTCACAACTTTTTCTTAAAGTGAAATATTATTATTTTTATAATTTTATACCTTCATTGATAATTTGATATTTAAAATTTGCAAGTATTAAGAGTATGATTATTTTATTAAATCCGTATTATCTACAACTTCAAGGAAATCCGTATAATTTATTGTTTCTGTAATCAAAGATATGCTGCAATATTTTTATTCCCCGCTCATTCCATTTTTTTTTTGTTAAATACGGTTTAACAATTTTCCACATATGTCTTTTTTGTTCCATACTATGAAGTTTGCATGTCTTTTGTTTTTATTTTCTACATCATAGTTTTGTTTATTATTTTTCATGCATAGAGTACATTAATGAGAAAGGTATCATTCCCTGAAATTCTTTTTTTATAATACATTAAACAATTCCAGATTCAAAAATAAGACCATTACCGTATTTTATTTTCTTAAAAAAACTTCCATATTTTTTTATCCAAGTATCTCTTCGACCACCCGGCTTTTAATGATGTAAGAAAGTTCTCAATATGTGTTAATTTTGTACCACCTTCTTCATAGCTTTGATATAGAACATCTCTTTTAATTTTGTCTGGCTTCGCAACCCAAAAATAAATTAAATTGCTTTTTTGGTGCTTTCAATTATTTCTTTTCTAGGATTTTGTAAAACTTTGAACGTGTTTACCAGTTTTGGCAAAGCAAACGTGTTTGTTACTACAACTTTTCTCATTAATGTAAGTTTTCTATATTCCCACTGTTTAAGAATGTTAAAAAAATGTTGAGCTATTAGGATCATCCTGCGCCCGTCGTCGTGCGTCGTCCATCGTGCGTCGTCAATAATTTGCTTTAAACGACATCTCCTCTGAAACCGCTGGACAGAATTTGATTAAACTCGGCAGAGATGATCCTTGTGTGAACCTCCACAACAGTTGCTAAAATAAACTTGATCCATGTAGAACTCTGGTTGCCATGGCAACGGAAAATATATGAAAACTTTAAAATTCTCTTTCAAAACTACTGGCCAGATTTTAAAATGTTTCGGTACAGATGTTCTTTGGGTAACCATCTATCAAGATTGCTAAAATTATTCCGATCCGTAAAATGACATGGCCGCCAGGGGCAGCGCTAATTTGCCTTATATGTATACATGTATAGTGAAACTTTTAAACGATATTTCCTCTGAAACCGCTTGGCAGAATTTATTAAGCTTGTCAGGGATGATCCTTGGGTAAACCTTCACAAAAATAAACTTGATCCATGCAGAACACTGATATCCATGGCAACGGAAAGAAATGAATTATGCTAACTTTAAAAATCATCTCCATCAGAACCACTGTCCAGATTTCAAAATGTTTTGATACAGATGCGCCTTGGTTAACCATCTATCAAGATTGCTATAATTATTCCGAACCGTAAAATAACATGGCCGCCAGGGGCTAGGATAATTTGCCTTATATGTATATAGTGAAAGTTTAAACGACATCTCCTCTGAAACCGTTGAACAGAATTTGATTAAACTTGGCAAGGATGATCCTTGGGTCAACCTTCACAAAAATTGCTAAAATAAACCTGATTCATGTAGAACTCTGGTAGCATTAGCAATAGAAAGAAATGAATTATGAAAACTATAAAAAAATCATCTCCTCCAAAACTACTGGCAAGATTTCAAAATGTTTTAGTAGAGATGTTCCTTGGTTAACCCTATACTCAGATGAGCGATTTAGGGCCTCTATGACCCTCTTGTTTGTATATACATGTATTTTCATCTGTAATTATGATTATTATAGACGGTAACCCAAAGCGTTGTAGCATATTCCGAAGTCTATATAAATGGTATTTCAATACAAAATTTCATATTAGTATTTTTTAAGCCTTAGCACTAAGGATATATTTGTGTTAATGTTTAGGCCTAAACATCTAGAAAATGTTTCTGATGTGTTAATTAATGTTTCAAATTACTTTTATGATCAATCATTAAAGTAAGTCGCATCATCTGCAAATAGTGTTTGTTTTATTTCTTTATCCTCTACCTTAATTCCTTTAATATCTTGTGTCAGTTTAGAAAATTTGTCAGTATTTGTAGACACAAAATAAAAAGGAAAGAAGAGAGAGAGGACAGCCTTGTCGAACACCTTTTTCTATTCTAAAGATAAAAAAAACACTGTTTATATAAATATTCTCTGTATATCATTATAAACAACTTTTGTCCACTGTATTATGTCTGGACAAAAATGGAGTGTGTTTAAAGTTTCAAAAATAAATGTATGATCAATACTTTCAAAGGCATTTTGAAAATCTGCAAACAAAAATAGTCCGGGTTTATCATTTTCTTCAAGATTTTGCATTACTTCTAAAATTAATTTAAAGTTACTGTTATAGATCTGTCTTTTATAAATACTGATTGATCGCTATCTATAAGGTCAGGTTAACTTTTCTTTATTCTGTTGGATTGCTTTTGTTGTTATTTTATAATCGATATTCAATAATTAAATTGGTCTCGCGTTTGACAGATTTTCTAAACCTTTATCGGGTTTTGGGATTAATGAAATTGTACCTTGTTTTTGCAGTGAGATAGCCTTTAGGGAAGGGTCTACTAACAATTTATTCATGTCTTTCCAATTTGCAAAATTTTACTGTTAAACTATCTGAACCAGGGCTTTTGTTATTTTTCATTTCTTTTAAAGCATTTAAAGCAGAGTTTATGGAATTTAACTTAGAGAACATTTTTAATTCCTGTAACATTTTATTTCAAAAATTTTATTATGTTTCTTCGGATATTTCCTGGCTTTTTTTCTTTAATTTATTTTGCATTATTTCATTCCTTTATTATCCTTTAATTAATTCCCATACTTTATTTGGATTTGCGTTGTTATTAACATCCTTTGATTCTTAGATAAAATTGTGTCTAATAACATTGAATTATTCAGCTTGAAATCCCCCGGACCTTTCTCTGCTCAAATCAAACTCAGTCTTTGGGAATAAATGTTCCCTCGATATTTAATGTCTTACCCGAGGAAATAGATGCATGGTTATAACAAAGGCCTTCATGTTTGCCCGGAAAAGAGCAGACAAAGAGAGACGATAAAAGCATGTATTTTACATTATATTAGATGTTGACATTACAATTTCTTGTTAGAGCGCAATAAATCTTAAATGTTCGATTCCGATCAATTGCAGACATATATATTTTCACTGACAACGATATTGCAAAACGTGACTTTTGAATTCTATTTATATCTTTAAATGAACTAGTTTTCTACTGCAACCAGATACAGTCTTTACACGGAAGTAAACAAATCGGTTAGTTACTTACTTGCACGTACTTACATGCGTAGCATATTTTCATGATTTGAAAACACGGGTCGGTGGATAATAGACATTTCATTCAATGATATTCAAACGGTTCCGATGACCGACTGAATAGATAGGTACCTAGGGCACGTGCGTTTGATCCAAGGTCACGACAAACAAACAAGTCGTATGAATGGTATTGATATATCTTGCTTTAGCACAAAGAGGTAGCTCAAGGGCTGGTTGGTTCAGTGTCTGGATAATGTGACTGGATGTGGTATGATGTCACTTGTCTACGGCGTGATCCTGCAGAAAGCAGCACTACATATAAAAGTCCCCCATACGACCGAAATACTGTAAACGCAAGTAAACAAGCAAACAAAAATATGAATCTCACGATCCTCGAGATTATGTCCTCAGTCGGTACAGGAAATCATAAATGGGGTGAGGTGGAGGTGGAGTGGGTAAAAGGTTCGGACACGGATGTCACTGAGAAAGATGATGATCCCTTCCTGAACCATTTATTAATTGCCCTGTTAAACACAATTTCATACGGTGCAACGAGCAAATAAAACGAGCGTTTGTCGATGAGTGATCTTTATGCTTCTGTAAGTAAGTTAATTATTATAGTAAACATATGCATTCTCAATGACAAGTATTCAAAATATGAATCGATGTTGTTTAGATCAATTTTTCCTCGTTAATTAAATCAAAGATGAGACAAATTACGTGTATTTCATAAAAATGATCCGTGTGGTCTTGACATGAAAAGATATGTATTAGTTATCGTTTATATTTTAAACTTTATGAAATTTATCGCAAGCGACGCCAAGCGGAGCGCTGCGATAAATTCATAAAATTTAACATATGTACGATAACAAATTTTCAGTTTGTAGCCTACGCCATACATCTTTGTTTGTGACCTCGCGTTATGGAATCAAATCTTGGTACATTGACAGATTACTGGGTATGTTTTATAAGGCTACATGCAAAACATGACGTAAAAACATCCACCGCCGCAACAAGCTCCGCCAATTTAGCCCTAAGATACACTCAAAAGTTCTATATACAGTACAAGTAATTTTTCCTTAACCAATTTTTTTTTTTTTTGTGTGTATCACAACTGACTGCCAGGTTATAAAATAGGTCTATATACAGTACAAGTAAGGGGTCTTTCCCGTGTTTTTTGTGTATTACAACTAACTGCCATGTTATCAAATACATGTAGTTCTATATACAGTACAAGTAAGGGGTCTTTCCCGTGTTTTTTGTGTATTACAACTAACTGCCATGTTATCAAATACATGTAGTTCTATATACAGTACAAGTAAGGGGTCTTCCCGTGTTTTTTGTGTATTACTTTCAAATACATGTAGTTCTATATACAGTACAAGTAAGGGGTTTTCCCGTGTTTATTTGTGTATTACAACTAGCTGCCATGTTATCAAATAGTTCTATATACAGTACAAGTAAGGGATCTTTCCCGCGTTTATTTGTGTATTACAACTAGCTGCCATGTTATCAAATAGTTCTATATACAGTACAAGTAAAGGATCTTTTCCGTGTTTATTTGTGTATTACACCTTAAATAGTTCTATATACAGTACAAGTAAGGGATCTTTCCCATGTTTATTTGAGTATTACAACTGACTGCCATATTATCAAATAGGTGAGACAAATTACGTGTTTTTCATTAAAAAAAACATCAAGTGTCAACGCTATATCATATATCTAGCTATATAACATCAATATTTTAAAATTTTAAGTTCAAAATTTTAAAAATGTATTGCATGAAATGAAATGCATTTCAAGTGCGACAATATATCGCAAGTAACATAAAGGTAACAAATACACACAGTTTAACATCAGTCATAATAATGGGGTGGTATGATCAAGTTAAAACAATATATAGAAAGCGATTTTTTAACTTTTTCTCTTTATATGTTGATATGGAAACAAATAACATGCTTATTCCTCTCGATGGATCCTGGGTTGGATTAGTTCTTCACGCCATTGAAGGTCAAAAATGATCCTAGCCTTAGACTGGGTTCGAACCCGTATCTTTCGGATCCGCAGTCATGTACACTACCCCTGGACAACAGCGTCTTTAAATGATCTGTGGAAAAGGAGGTCTAAATAAAGGACACAACGTGACAAAAGCGTTTTATGCGTCAGTATACGAGTATGCACTGATTTGTAATATTAACCTACTTTTTAATCACGTAAACAGGAATGTTTAAATTCAAGGACTGTCGACAAAACTCGGTTGTGGCAAGTGACTACAGCTATTTATTTGTTTCTGTGTATGTTTAGGGTAACGTAATGTTTGGGATTTTGTCTACGTGAACATGCATAGTCCTGACCCAAGCGATATCACGCCGTAAACAAAAATATCACACCATATATTCTGTCACTGGGCAAACTTTAACTTCCCGAGGGTTGAACGTGGTAATGTTATTCGATCACCGCCCTTGATAGTATCGGGTTGCAAAATATTTATTAGTCGTCCGTGGAAATTCAGCACTGTCGGTCGTATTGAAAACTCCGCTACGGTGCAGTAACGCGTATATACTAGATAGTTGTCCGTGCTGTCGTAAAAATGGGAAATTTTGGTGCCCTTCTTATCCTATCAGGACATTTTTAAATATGGAATCGGAATTCCTCGTTAAAGCAAGGTGTTACGAACTATGCTATAAATTCTCGAAGGTCCGTTTAAAGTCATTGTTCCGTAATGTGGTTCGGACCAACAACCTACGGATCCGCAAGGGCAATAGGTTTAAAATAGCAATACACAAAAAACAACTGATATTTTTTTAAAATAAAAAAGATAACTATTTCAAAAAGCCAGATCTATTCAAAATACTTATTAACTTAAAAGTCCTTGACAACTGACAATCTTTCTCGCCTAAATCAGAGACAAGTGATTTTGGAAATTCGTCTCGATCCGTGGTCTTGCATGCTTACACTAAATATTTTGTAAGGGTGTGCACTTCTGCGGCACTTTTTGCAGTCAATTTGAAAGAATGAACAGTAGATGCGAAAGCAGTGATATAGATCCCCATTTCCAGGAAGAAGAAACTTGAAATACTAACACGACTTCCGGATAAAAAAAGCTGTGAGGTCCGGCTGTGCGGGGAAAGAGGGGTAAGGGGAGAATTGCTCAAAATATTTCTGTTGGCTATGTATAAAGGTGATTACAGCAATTCATTGATATGTTTAATCAAACTTGCCTAAAAGTCATGATTTTTCTTTAATGACCCACATAGCTGAAGGTTCGTTACTATATATAGATTATCTTGGACAATCGAGACCAAAACGTATTATACATCTTTGCACTTACGTGTAATAGAAACCTACAATCTAGGAACGCAAACCCGGTAGTTCAAGTTGACATGCCGAGGAGATATAAATTTATCGACAAAACTCGGTCGTTGCACTACTTCGGCTATTTGTTTATTTCTTTGTGTGACTTTGTCTACTCAAGATAGGTATAGTGCATCATGCCGTATACAAGTGACATGATACCACATCCACTCACATTATCCTGCCACCAAGCCTGAAACTCCCTGATGTACCTGTTTAGCACTAAGAACAAGGGCGATACATCAGTAGTACACACATAGTCTTCTATTACTATCTTAGCGAGGTATCCCATGTGTGACTCATACCTCACTTTTACGGTATGTCCTTCGATCTGTATGTGAAATGTCAAAGCGAGGTACATAAATATTTCTGCGATGTACGGTATACCTCGATATGCAACCCAGCAACCATTATTTCAGCACAAAACCCAAACCAATCACAAACACTACACACAAACAGTAACCCTGACCCTTACATGCATTGCCGAAATACAGAAATAAACAAGCCGTACTATTGGATTTCTACCCACAAAAGCACACACACACACTCCCTCTCGCATACACAAGCGCATTCTTTTCCCTCCTTGTCCTCTCTCCTTTTTCTTACTCTCTCAACCTATCGTCTCCCTCTCCCTCTCTCTCACTCCTTACCCATTTCTCTCTTTCTTTTGGTATGAGTAGTTTCTTGTCATTATTAACATTGATTTATATATATGTTCAAATTGAGCTCGTGTGTGAGATAGTTTTTACAATATATTTCTATGAGCTATGTATTAAGTTAAACAAAGCCCATGATAAGTAAATAAAATAAAGGGATATATATGAGTTTACTGTTATAATGACTTATTCATCAGAAGGTCAGGGGCCGCCGTGGCCGAGCGGTTACAGTCGTGGACTACAAATCTCTCAGCCCCTCACCTTTGTGGGTTCGAATCCTGGTAGGGAATTCGGATTTTTCATGTGAGGAAGCCTTCCAGCTGGCTTGCGGTGGGTCGAGGTCTTCCTCCACCTGTAATTAGCTGGACGTCGCTATATGATTGAAATACTATCGCAGTGACGGTTAACCCCAATACAACAACATACAACATCATCAGAAGGTCAATGATAATCTAGGACGATATCGTGACCGAAAGGTGCAGTACTGTGTAACATTGACATACAATCTAGGAATGTAAACAAGTTCAAGGATCCATTTGCACCTAAATTTATCGATCCACTTAGTTCAGACTCTTTTTAGTGTTTGTTTGTTTCTGATTAATTCGGTTTCAATTGACAGTTATGTCATGTTTGGGATTGCCTTCGTGTGATAGGTATCATGCTGCATAAATGCGGTATCACGCCGTAAACAAGTGACAAGATACCACACCCAGTCCAATTATTCTAAAACCAGGCCAACAAGTCCTAAAACTCCTTTGTATTTTAAATTCCAAGCACAAGTGAGATACACCAGTACCTTTTTAACAACATTGGTAGTTTAATGACCGCGGATCGAGCTCACGGCCTCCCGGTTACGGGGCAGACCCCTCAATCACTCAGACTCGGCCATCGTTTCGTAGCCTTGAATACGTGTCAGTGGGACGTAAGACCGAAGCAGAAAAAAAAACACTGCAGGCATGTCTCTATGGAAATCATCTTGGAGGGAAAAGAGCTGCTAATATCCAGAGTTTAGAGAAACGATGAAGGCATGTGCTTATTAGTTATATTAGATGCTTTACTTGCTGGTCTTCTTCTATTAACATTATGATTTCCTTTTGATGTAATGCATAATTTAACTCGCTGTCAATCTGTCTCATTTAAAATAAAAAAATACAGAATTAAATAATATGCATTCATTTCATTTACTAAGAGATCAACTTGACTAAAGACGAGCTTTAATTCTTTCGTTTCAAAATAGATAAATTTATTTCTGCCCGATATCTAAGAATAAGGTTTAACTGACATTGATTGTAAAACGTGACTTTTGAATACTATTTATATTTTCTACTGCAGGTAGACTTGATACCTGATATGATACGCGAAAATAAACAATCGGATTCAATAGACACTTAAGGTAATTTTTCTGCGCATCCATCTAGCTAGGTGAGGTCATCACACTATCTTTTCATAGTTTGGCAGGTTTGGCGTCATCATTCACTTATGCTTTATCAATCTATAATTTTGTGTTGCATCCCATAAATAGCGTGCTATGTTCTGAAAACTGTGCTGTCCGCCGCCTCTATTCGTAAAACTTTATGACGTTACTATAATATAGGAAACCCGGATGACAAAGTTATAAAAAAGAGAAACTAGTATGAAATAGAAAGTGGTATAACAGAGACTGTTGTTGAGGATTTGTAGCAGTGCTTTGTAGTTGTTGTAGGAGGAGTTAAAGCAGCAGAGGCGGCAGCAGTTTTCTCTATTACTAGTAACCATGGCAACATTGGGTTGGAAGACCATTGAAGACAGTCCCAATACAACCAATCTTACAGCCCAGGAGTCTGATCGAGACCAGTTGTATATCACGGTAAGCCGTATGTTCTTCTTTCCATTATTTTTTTATGTTTCATATTGAATGCCTTGATCACTAATTGTTATCATTTTCGATTATTAAAACTCAAGCCATCTGATTATTCAACATGAACAACATCGCGAATATTTATCCACATAGAAATCTTATTTTGTGTTTCAATCCACAACAACAATGGTTACTTCCTCAAGTAAATAAGTTGAATTTACAAGTTACTTGATATGAACTGGTTGGGGTTTTTGTTAATCAGACGAGAAGTAGTTGATGGTGAAAACTTGGCGGTTACGCATATAATGAAATCGTTATAACAACCAAAATAAAACAATTAGTCAAAAAGAGCCTCTAATAATTGTTCGCGAGCACTGTAGAATTTTGTCGAAAGCTTCAGTTATGCTAATGTACAAGGGCAATATGTTACCCAAACAAGCAATGTTGAACATGTTGACAAATGGCCTTTTCAAGCGCTCTCTCTCTCCTCTCTCTCTCAGAAATTCTCTTGGAAGGTGTTATACGAGCAGACGACACAGGATATGACATTTTCGGTATACTCGTTTAGTGTTACGAACAGATCTAATCTACACGGAAGCACCTGTCCGAAATGTAGGAAACATATACTTTTCTTTATATTGCAGAATGGATGACGCATAAGTTTGTGATTGTTGGAGCGACCGTGGGTGGGATTCTATTTATGGTTTTGGTAGCACTGTTTGTACTGAGAAAACAGGTCGACAAACACGTCCGATCATGCTGTGCTTTCATCTGCAGGCACAGAGGCTCTGAAAGAGAAAGGTATGCTACTTCTGCTACAGAGAATATCACAATTATGACAATCTGCATCATTTTTAACATCCAGAGTTTGATTGTTGGATTTAACGTCTCACCAACAGTATTTTAAAGTCATTTGGAGACTATGTCTACTTGAGATAGAGAGTGCTGCCACAATTCAGTATCACAGAAACAGAAACATACATAAAATTGCCTGTACAACACACGTCTCGTTACTGTTTACATTTCCGGTCGTCAGACACTCTGGTATTTTCTATTGACCATGAACCCGAAGGTTGCATGTTCGATCAAACTGGATGTGAGATTTTTTTCAAGATCTCCGCAGGCGGAAAGTACTGGTCCAACCCAGAAAACATCGAGAGAAATCAGTCGACGTTGTTTAGACTAGTTTCCAATTCGACGTAAAAATAGTAAGTTTAAATTCAATCTGACATATTATACCCTAACTAGATGGAAATTAACAGCGAAAATAATCTCTTTTTTACAGACATCCAGATACGGAAGACTCTGTTGTCAAGGACGATGTCAATGCTGTCAATCAGCAGTTGCTGACGGACAACACCGCAGTGGAAAATGGTGCTAGCACGTGCTGATGCCACAGGGCGAAACCGGATCAAACCTTCATTTTGATTCATATTGTTTATTTATTTCATTTTAATTTATTTTTAATTTATGTTTAATTTTAATTTCTTTTTTTTATGTTCAATTTTGATTTGTTTCAATTTGTGTTTAATTTTAATTTTTATTTGATAAGTTTTCTCTGTATGCATTGTTAAATAAAACAGTTTAACATGCTTTTAGTCTTTAGTCTTTTATCTTTTTTCTGTCTTCGTGGTCATGCTTAAGAAGATGTATATCAAACTATACGGAGTTGGTAATCAGTGAGACAATAAATAGATAACATATCAGAATATGAAATTTCAACTCTCTCTCTCTCTCTCTCTCTCTCATGATGTTAAGAAACGAACGTTTAAATATATACACTCTGTAAGACCGTTCTTCTCTCTTATCAAATACTCAGTTACACACAGCTGTGGGTTAGAGTTCAAGCAGGGTCATTTGGAATTTATATGCAAGAAGCCTTCCACTGGCTTGCGATATGTCCCTGGTTCTACCCGGATGCACTCCAGCTTCTTCCTCTTCTATAGTTAACTGGGGATCACAGGTCAACAACAACATCTATCTGAATCATATATCATTGCATGTAAAAAATGTTATAATAATGCTGACTGGGGGACGATTGTTACATATGTATGGTATTGTTTTCTGCATTTATAACGTGACCAGACTTACATCAGCATCCATTATAGCTGCATATCAGTAACACCTGCAATTTCACAACAATTAAAACATTTGATTCTGTTTAGATAATTACCACGGGAACAACTTTATAGGGATCACCAAATGTGCTCCGGTTTAAACAAAAATTATGAGGATTTCCGATTGTACATGTGAGGGTTAAACTTCCATATGTGAAATTGAAAGTTGAGTTTTTCGATTTCGAAATATAGGTTATAGGTGGAAGGACTTGCGTGTTATGGTCAAGGTTAAAGTTTTGTAACAAACAAAAAGGCAGACAGACCAAAATCAATATGACCAGATCTATCGATACGGGTGCTTAAAAAACCAATCGAAATGCTATTAGACCCGATAGTTACCCGTTCATGCCTTGTCATTTGATACAGCCTCCTTTTAAATATTCTTTTTGTCGCGGGTGTTTGTGTATCAAAACACCGAACATGATTTTGAGTAAGATGTCATGAAACAGGCTATACACACTACTAAATGAAATTTGACCGAGGTTCCTTTTCTAAGAATGGTCAGTCAAGGTTTTGTAAAGTGTATGTTTATTTCAGACTATTACGTTGTCAGATTGTTTAACTGTTTGGTGTTTTGAGCCTGCCTGTTTCAGGACATTTTCCTCAACATCATGTTTGATGTCTGACACCCAAACCCACGACAACAAAAAATTCTCAATCACTCAATTACTGTGGTTTGGACGTTAGGTTATTATTGTGTGGATTAAAAAAATCCACATGCTATTGGATTTTGTTTATTAAAAGAAAACTTTAATAACAAATGCATTACTTAAATAAGTGGAATTTATTTAAACAAGTAAAAGTATTATAAACACGAAATTCAAAATAAACATGATTACACAATGCACTCTAAACAACATATAGGGTACTGTAAAAATATTAATATTCGTGGGGACTAATTTCCGTTGATTTCATGGATGAGCTTTACCACGAATACTTATCTCAAGAAACCTGTCCATATCGTAGACTTCATGTTCTTTATACTTGAATCCACATGCTCTCGAAGTGAATTGTAGTACATATTCAATATAATTTAATGTCATCGAACATGGATGATTTTACAGTTTAAGTATTTATATACAGTTCATGGAATGGATCTTTGCATTCTTTCCCGTGTTTATAGACGTATTCAGACTGACGACCAATAGACACACTGGGTAGCCAATGGTTGACCTGGTTTACACAAAATAATGGTTTTCTTTGTGATACTGTTTGTGTGCAATTGATCTAGTCATGAATGGAAAATGCGGGGCTTACGTTTTCATTGCTAAAAGCTGAAAAAAGTCGAGGGAAAAGGATTTCAAGGAAGTTATGGATCAACAATCTATCATGACATGTTCAATGTTAAATGAAAATATACAACGTAAGAAAAGAAATGACTGAGATGATGCGATGTATGACTCATCGTTTAGATACAAAGAAACCAAATTATTTGTATTCCCTTTAGATGGCTCCATTCACAGTATTACCTTTTTTATCAACTAATAACAATGTAGATAAAATGTAGATAAAAGGCAAAATAGTACCCCATTTGGCATTTCGACACTTCTTATAAAGTTACAAATCATGCAATCGTACATACTTGGCAATCTCCGGGACAGCTACGGATACGAAAATATAACGTTACATTTTTGCAAATCATAACAAAAGCTAAAGTTCATAAATGTATGGACATAAAACAATAAAAGAAAACCTATATAATTATACATAGGTAAAAATATGAGAAAACATTGACAAAATTCAGATTATATTTCTTTTGAATATATTCAAAATAAAACTGTCATTATTTTATGGAAAAAAAGACGTGAGCTCATATACTGTTTATAACAAAGTTACAAATAAACGCAGTTAAAATACAATAACAAGACCACATTTTGAATGATATTGACACTATACTGAGGTAAATGAAGTTACAAACAAACTATGAAAACAGTGAGCGATTAAATGTTTGAACTTCTCGTTTTACAGATCCAAAAATAACTTATTTGTTTGGACCAGTACTTTCGGCCTTTGGAGATCATGAAAAATTCTTGCCTCGACTGGGTTCAAACCTAAAACTTTCGGATCCGCAGTCATGCACAGAACCACTGTATCACTGTGCCCTTAAATCAGCAACAAACTAGTGGTGTCGAGAAGGCATGTATATGTGTTTTTTTATATTACACATATATTTACACTCGTGTGCCCGAGTATTTAAACTTGCTGACTTTGCCCTTCACGCCTGTGGATTCGAGTCCTTCTAGGTCACTCGGATTTTTCATGTAAGAATATTTTCCATCCTTCTTACTTGCAGTAGGTCGGTGGTTCTGTCGCAACGACAGTCAACTCTAGTTCAACGGTAACAACACACATACATATGTACATTGATTTTGGAATGTAATACTTTATATTGTACATGTATATTGCACATTAATGATATATTTGATATTATGTATAAAAATAGATTGTAGATTCGCATAGTTTACACAAATATAACACACATATAAAGCACTGTGAATATCGTCATCACTTGGCATCACATGAATTTCCATTTTCATATCATATATTGCAGGTACGTCATAGTATAGCTGATGTCCAGTCTGTAAAATGAGTTATAAATATAAACTTATTGCCAGACCTCGACCTGGAAACACTTCTCTCGCACATTATAATCATCCCTCTCGGCATATATTTACCAGGATCAGGATCAGGAGCGTTATTGCTATTTATCGACCTGTCCCAAACCGCCATCGGGGATGGTAGTCGAAAGATGCTGTCACTGGTCCAATATGCGCATCATAAGTACAGTCAAACCTGTGTGAGCGTTCAACTGTACTATGCAGCCATCTGCAGCCAGATTTCTAGTTTCAAAAGGGACATGTTCATATCAAAAATCTTTGGTGCAATTTTATTGGAATATAAGACGTTTTCTTATGAAGATCCCGGATCCCATGACTCGATCTATTGATACAAAATAGTGCCTAGAGCATTGATCAATAATGATAGTATGTATTAAAACTTGAAAAAGTTTCAAAATGGACCTTTTCTGCGGTACAGAGTGTGTCTATTACTTGTTGACAAAATGATCTAAGCGACCATCGTATTAGGCGACCACTGTGATGAGTACGAGACGCAGTTTGCTAAATGGCCACTCCTCGGAGTTTTTAGGGAGATTCAATATACCCAAAATACACGTTTATTGGATCAACAGTTTGTAGGTATGTGGTGGGGACTTTCCAGCAATCAGCAGCAGGGGGAGAAGTCCGGGTCTGGATACCCGCGGTACAGGCCGTTAAATAGGACGCAGAATATCACGGCCGCCAAGTATATCCCGAGTGCCACGCGGCCTACCCGCCGTTCCCATGGTAATATATTGATGTTTTTCATCACTTGGATTCCGAGCAGCAGGCCTGGAATATAGATAGTTTTAATAGTTTTAATTTCATTATCTTGTCATTTTCGCTCCTCAAAATCAAAAATGCATGTTTTAGTGTTGTTGTTTTTTTGTTGTTGTTGTTTTTTTGTTGTTGTTGTTTTTTTTAGAACTACTGGAATATTCAAATATTGCTTTCTGCGAAATATATTCTTCTAGCCCCTTAGAAAATACCAATATAACATCATCATAAGATCACGTGATCATATATTTGTTATGGTCGTCAGATTATATCTGATTATGGTCGGCAGATCATAATCATAAGATCAGTTTCAGATCAGTATAATAATTATCATTATACTGGCAGATCTGAAATCTGAATAGATACTTGTCTCCCTTTATAAAGCACCGCTTTACCAAAGAAATATTATGTTAATAAATATATATGTTTACCGAAATGAAAGGAATTTAATTAACGTCAATGTCGTTAGTCATTTAACAGCGGTCTCCTAACCCTTGGGATCTGGATGAACCAGTATTAGATATGTAGCATCTGCAAGCAACTAACGAACTTTCTTGCCTAAATCCGAGACTAGTGATTTTGGAAAACTTTAACCAGTCTCGAAATATGAACCTTGAATCTGATGTGCTGAAAATTTGCCGACTTCTCACAAACACAGTAAAAAACAGATGAGCACTAAAACCAATAAACTCATACAGACGTGTTTTGACTCATTGACCAACAGGACAGACCCAGAGCCAGGAACTGTCTGGACCTATATTCTCGAAAATATTATGATCTCATGCTAAAATTTTAATATCATACTCAAATCACTATTGTAATTAATGGACGTAGTTTGTGTCTGAATAGGAAAATCATATTTAAGTACCGTATATATCTCCGAGAACATGGGGCCTGATCAGGTTCTCCTCGGCTTGCTTATACAATACTGTAGCTCAGAGTCTACAGTCTGCACATCCAATAAAATTTCATCGTTTCATATACCATTTAATGTAAATAAAATCAATAGTCATAAAGTCTTAAATTTATGAATATTTAGAATTTAAGCATAATAATGAATAAAAGTGTTAAACATATATAGAGCCTGAACAATATAGATAGTTCCAGACCTGTCAGAAGACCCCCGATGTGTGCTGTGATGCCCACCTTCCCCGTCTCCAGGTCGAAAAACCGTCGGTATACGGCATTGCCGGTATCCACAGCAACTGCGAGACAGACGCGTGTTTAAGTTACATGTGTGAATTCGTACATACAATGTATCAATAACAGGACTACCACGACTTTCAATTGTTTTATTTAATATGTCCTGTGCTCACGTGGTATTTGACGTCATTTTAAGCTATTACAAGCAGCATTATTTGCCTTAATTCGAAAAAGAAAACTCCTGTAAGTAATTTATTTCTTCGCCAATTTTAATGGGATATAGTGTATGCGAAGCGGAAAATTGTGCACAATACAAAAAACAAAACAAAAAAAAAACATGACTATTTTGTCAGATGAACAGTGTTTTCTAACAATCGGGAAAACATTATTAGGGATGTGCTTTACGTGTTAGCAAACAAAATTTCACGAACTCGGAGTTTTTTCCGAATGTTAAGAAAATCTGTACATCTGACAAAAGAATCATCGTGACGTATGTGTAGGGCACAATTTTCCGCTTCGCACGCGCTATATAACATGAAAATTGATCATTATCGCCGGCCCAGGGCGGCGATATTGTACTATCGAGCAAGAAAGCAACCTTTTACTCCCACTGCGCTGACGTAATAGTAAAAGAAGTTCCTTCTCAGTCGGTCGCAAAATTTTTTTAAAAAAATGAAGAGATCAGTTGACCAGGAACAAGCTTTGAGAAACTGTTTTGAATGCTTGGAAATCTAGACTGGTTTATAGGCTACCGGAAGTACAGTAGACGAAGGTAGACTGTTAGGCGATTAAGGTTTATGCCATGTAATTCACTTCTGGTTAAGGTATATGCCCCATAATAACCATCAAAGCCATGCATATAACTTCACAATATAGGCTTATAATCTTAAAGGCAAAAATTGACATGTTATGACATAGGACAGAAATTCTTTTATTATTTTGTTGTCATGAGTTATCTCCCTTGAAAACTACAAAAAAGTGATTTTCTCCATTTTCCTTCGGTAAAGTTTTGATGTGTTCATGAAATAAGAATCAGAATCTTATAATGCATCTTTCTACCGTGAGTTTTCCTCGAATATCAAATTCAGTTTTTCAAATTCACAGAAATTGTATATTTCCCATATACTTCATTGTATTAAAATTAAAATTACGTCATATACCACGTGGTATGGCCACACAGTGTGTTCTTGCCTTTCAAATGTAAAAACAGAGATTGCCTTGTATGTTATAATCAGTTTGAATGTAATCAGTGTTGGTCAAAAAGAATGGCTTAAAAACGAATTAGATACAATTCTTTGTTATACATAAACGATAAAGTACATGCAACAACTATAACGTTATAGTTTCAAAGTGTTAAAGAATGTATGTACTGATGCAACTAGATTGTATAAACTACATTTGAAACTGTATCTCAATCAGTTGAACACTCTGATATCAAATTTCCAAATATGTTTAGTATCAATATTTAATAGTTGATAGACCATTATGATTTTTTTTAAAGAATTCATAATTTAGGGGTGTCTAATCGAAAACCCTGAACATAATACATTTCTGAAAGAAGTGATGAATTTAAATTAATGAAATCCTTTTTACATTTTTTTGCTGCATAGTATATTTACTGTTTCTACTACATTCTTTTATTCCGGTCAGATCATTATTATTTTTGACCAAACAGGGTACATTACACTAAAGCTCCCTCGCCGTCCAAGTGACCGAGTAGCTAGAGTGGACGGTCATGAGTTCGATCCTAGACCGCGACATCCATAAGTCGTTGAAAAAGGTTTACAGCGTATATACAGGACAGTTCAAGGACTGTTTAGAGTCGGTGTCAGGATAATGACTGGGCGTGGTAGCATGCCACATGTCTACGGCGTGATTCTGCAGATATTTGTCTCAAGTAGACATAGTCTCATAATGACTGAAATACTATGGTGGGACAAAAAACTCAATAAACAAACAAAACTCCCCCAGACTCACTGAGAATAAAGAGGACCCCGAGCCGCAGGGGGGCGCTAGCCATGACCCGGACTGGGTTGGTAAACTCGGAACACTTGTAGTTCATCTCCTTCCAGTTCTGAAACACCCGGAAAAATAGAAGTATTCCTGATCATCAACATTCAAATTGTTTAAAATATCAACAGTAGGAGCAAGTTTTACATCTTAATAATAATAATAACAACACAATAGAGCTTTTTTCTGTATAAGCATTTACTTATCTCTATCTGAAATAGATTTAAAAGATTCTGTACATATTTCAAATGACTCTTAAAGTCCATCGCTATGCTTGTAAACAGTTTTGTTATTTCTCACAGTTTATATCCTGGACCTTTTTACCATTTTCCAAGGGCGCCGTGGTTCGATTGTAGGCAGGAATTGTCATGACCTTTCCAGGCGCTAAGTACTGGTCCAACCCAGGGACCGCCGAGAAGAATTAGTATAAGTTTTAAGAACTTGTCTCCAATCGATGCTTATATAAGTCCCGAAGACCTCATGCTTCCCTTGCATTTACATGTAATAGAAATTCAAAGAAAACACAAAATAATATTTTTTCATGTTATGCTAATTGATGAAATACTATATCCTGTCAATTAAATCCATACTGGATTTATTTACTGATATCACCCAGACTATGAGTAATTTTACTTATGAAGGGGGATAATTGGAGTATTATGTAGCCTTCATGTATTTAATAGTTGCCTCGCTTTGTTTCGAGCACAATAAAAACAAAATAATTTGAAAATTAAAATACATTAAAACCAAAACGAATTACGTTTTAAAAAAAAAAGGACTGAGATTTCAAGTTCACATTTAACACTGATTTTGACCTTAATTATTAAACACCTACAATAAGGAACATTGATTTTAGCATATTTACGTTTTGACGTTTTTACACAGTGGAAAAACATATTCAGACGACTACTACTTCTACTACTACTAACAATAATAATTAATAATGTATCCAATAATGTTGCTTTTTATACATTTAAATTTCCATAGAGTGAATAACCTTTAAGCAAACCGTTTGTAAGCCAAAACAAACAGGTCGCAAAACCAAGTACATCGATCGGGACAACCTATCTAGTGATGTCATTAATAAAGGTCCTATGAGGAATCAGCTTCAAATTCAAATATTGATATGATAAAAAAATACGGGATGCGTGTTAATGAATGTTTTAAAGTCATGTCATCTGATCAAGAATGTCAAATGAAATATTGACAGTAGGCCATATCCACCACCATTACTGAGGTATTTGATGTAGTCAAAACGAAAAGTGTCAATTTTTATAAGGCTGCTCTTTTATAAAAAACGGTGAAATTGTGAAAATTTTAAATCACCGTTTTTTATTATGAGGTCATCAGCGTTTACCTTCGAAACCTTACGGGGGATTCCGGAAAAAAAGGCAGAGTGGCACGATTGCGATAATGATTTGAGCATGAAGGAAGCCTTACCAGGATGACGGAAGCCAAGTGCGCCCCGATGATGGCGTAACATCCGCCGCTGGCTCCTGCCAGTTTGACGTCAAAGTCGGTGACGGAGTGAGCCAGGGACCCGCCCACTACGCCGCAGAGGAAGATGATCATCACGCGCCACCACTTGTGAACAATCTCAAGCGGTAACCCTAGCAACAGCTGGAACAACACGTTGGAGATCAGGTGTACGTACCTGAAACGTGAGCACACATACATGTATACAAGGATACGTCATGGTGGCTGACGCATACTAGACCATTTCACTCAGAAATGAGAGTATACCTACGAAAATAAACGAGCACTTCCCGAACACATTATCTACATGCTGGTGTGTGATTCCACTCCTCATTGTTCAATAGGAAAAACCAACAACATACATTTGATTTTTCCCCAGTCACTGATAAGTCAATTTCAAGCTGCGTATTATACCGCGTATTGCCGATCCTCTGGTAAAATAGTCTATTCTTTAGTTTTGATGGTCCATTTAAAAAAAAAAACTTCTTATTTCTTTATCAATATTTCATCATCACTTTACTACGCGTACAGAGCAGAACTAAGTATCTCATTTCCCTTGATTTGAACTAATTCTTATTTCTTTTCATGAGGACTGGCAAACAATATGTTTTGCGCCTATGAACGTCTTGACGTTATGATATATTCTTATTCCCAGCGCGGTTCGAACCCTCAGCCCTAAAGTCCACAGCCATGTTAGCTACCACTAGATATTGTCACTACTGAATCATTTTATCAAATGATTTATCTAGGCAAAGATACTTGTATAAGACATTTAATAGAGACGAATTACAATGCAATGTTCTTATTTAATAATAAGGTACATGTAAATAAATAATATTATCTAAATGATTATTCAATCGCTCGAGGAGCATCCAACTTACGCATTTCATAAAATATATCCTCATATTACATTATGGTAATTTACGGAATACCTAAACATTGCCAATACATTCAATTAATTTCTTTTCAAATTCTTTGCTTCTCATTATATTATGTGCATAAATGGTTGAATACTTTACAAATATTAGTGTGTGTATGAATAAATCAATATGATTTAATATGATGAAACATTAGCGATCATTTTCATTTCAAATTTATATAACAAAAAAATTTCAATAAAGAAAATCTGGAACTTATATCATCATTTTGTGCAGAAGGAACACCCGACTTCATCAAGCAAAATCTCGCCTTGTTAAATTGACAAACTACAAGTCAAGTCACCGTCTAGCGAATATTTGCTCCCTCTTCGTCTGGGGAAGCATGTACTCTTCAAACCACGATGACCTACCGGTAATCATTATAATATTTTTTTTCTAACCTAAACCTAACACTAGCCCCGTATTCTAACCACCTCTTGTGCCCTATGCCTTTGACCACACCCTGCTCTATTACCCCTTGCCCTTCCCCATGCTCTTGGTCCTGTCTTCTTTATCATTTGCCCGCCCCACATGTTTTTAACCCCGCCCCTGCGTCTTTGGTGTCTTTGGTCCCATCTACTAAGTCTTTAGTCCCGGCCCATGTGCCCTTACCCCTGGTGCAGCAGCATGTAGGAGAGATAGCGCCAGGCCTCGTAGCGCCGTCGGGGTTTGTAAAGCAGCGGACTGTCCGTCGGTATCCCTGTCATCGCCGTTACCGGCGTACCCTTCTCCTGAAGCTCGACGGCGTAGTGCACAAACACAGAGATCTGTCACGTGATACATATAAACATATCTTTACCACAACGAATTATGATATCATGATAATTGCACTGATTCATATTTCTTATAAAATCAAGATATTACTACATTAGGGATGTCATCCCCTATAGTCTAAATCATCTCACCTAGATTTTACCGTGCAAAAAGGAATGATGAAAAGATAAATATACCATGTACTTTGATATGCAGATTACAGAGGGATCAAGAGAGCTGGAAGCTATCCACTGAAGGGTAGAAATCATTACTGATCCACCGTCTTGAGAGGGTCCTAGGCTTAAAGGATGGAAACATTCAGTGATGGAGGGCGCCTAGCTGATGACCTCATGTGGACGTGTAGTTTGATGCTGTTTTATACTTACTTCTGCTTCTGGGTAACCAGTGTAACCGCCAGAAAAGACAGACTGGATGACAACGTAGAAGAGATCAGTGACACTAGAGAGACAGATGACTTCTAGGAATAGACTAGAACCGGGGTAGTGTGTGTTAGCAGCTCACTCTACAGTCTCTGAGAGGATACGCCCACCAACCGACTACAAAGCAGACAAACAGAGAACACCCTCAGAGCCTACCGATAGGGAGGGAGGATGATAGGTTCAGCCAGACATTATCGGATACCAGACCAAGGCTTGTACAACAGACATTGACTGGCGAAACAGCAGAAGCCACCTGCCATTGTGGAAAGGTGTGTAAGAACCAGAAGGGGGGGGGGGGGTACGCATTCACCAGTCGAGGACAAAGTGTGGGCACGCAGAGAAGCAGATTCAACGCACAACCGTATCTACAGTTTGTGAGACCGTGGAGAATTCCAATCAGGAACAACACCACAGCATTGGAGATTTCTCTGAATCTGAGACAATGCCTGCCTGCCACCACTGCGGACATAGGGATGTCTACAAGAAGCAATAACAGGGACCATTCACCAGACCTGCTATTTGAGTTACTGTCATCACCCGCTGACTATTCCTTCAAACAATGTGGCAACTTCGAGAGAAACGCAGCAGGGCAAGCGAAATCAGAGAATCGCGTGGTCTGGAGCGATTGAAACCAAGAAATGAACAAAGTTAGATGAAGACCTTGACACTATCATGCAAGTATCTTTGTGTGCAGATGTAGAAAGGAAGCTTTCAGGCATGACAAACATCATATACACCGTCAGCCAAGAGCGTTTCAGACTAGTGGAGAGGAAGCAACAGAGAAACACATCACCATAGATCAGCAGACATGAGAGGCAAATAAAGGAGATCAGACAAAGGCTTTGAGTTCTACGAAGACAGTTCATGGTCGCTACAGGTGAAGAAAAGACAGGCCTGCAGCAGTTGGGGGAGATAGAACAACAGCATCTAACAAACCTAAGGAAAGCTGAAAGAATCAGGAAGAGGAAGAAAGAAATGGAATTCAAACCCAGGAAGTCTAGAAGCCTCATCATGACCTCATGCAGCTTAATACTGTTTTATAATTACTTTCGGTGAGTTCATAAATATTTATCATGTTAACACAATTGTCGCACAATATGGTCAAACGCGGTATCTAAGAACACCATTATTAAGGAACTTAGGTAGATTGTTGGATGGTATTTGGGCAGACGTTATACTAACCTCGACTAGAGTAACTAGGAGCATGAAGACAGGTGGGGGGTTGCACGAGTAATTCTTAAGGAAGTCCTCACGCAAATATTTGGGTACGATATTAGTTATGGCCGCACCGACAAACTTCCTCATCGCAGTCTTCTCGGACTTGCTTAGCTCTGTTGAAGCATAGTACTGAAAGTGAAATGAGATAGCATTCTGAGTGTTGGTCAAGTTCACGGATTACATAAACTTCTATCTAAATTGAACCATAATGCAGATAAATAATTTTTCTGAAGAAAAAAAAGAAATGAAACGCAGTTTAGTTCCATTACACATACTCAACAAGCATGTATTGTCTGATAGATACAGACACTGTAGCGTAAAACTGTGTCAATACCGGCCTTAAAAGGGTACAAGAAAATGAGTCTGTTTAAACAAGGTGGCTGTCTAGTGGAGGTCCCATTTATTTTGTAATATATTGTCTTTAATAAATCAGACGGCTGCTTAGCACATACTGATCACATAAGGAAGGCTATTGCAAATAAATATTTTACAAGTTTAACATTTGGAACACCTCAAATTGACAGAGTAATTATGAGTATATTGCAGGTAGATTTATAACTAAAGGACTTATAGTTTACAAGAATGTTGTTGTCGTAGGTCGTGATGAAGACTTCCGGTAGTTTACTAGTCATTGAATACTACTCAAACCCAATGTTCTACATCCTGGACACGTTAAATACTTACATTGTACTATACTATATATGCAAAGGGAAATGTTCACTGGGGCTTTCGCCAACTTAAATGTGTGATATGTATTAATTTTCTAAATGAAATATTTTAAATAAAAATATTATTGTATTCAAAGTATGATGTGCATATTTTGTTTCGAAAGTATATTTTAGGGTATTGTTTGCAGCTGAAACATATTGTATGTGTATATAACTGAAAGCAATACCCTATCGATTTGCAAATTTCCAAGTGCAAACGAGCATGTTACACAATGATATAATTGGTCAATACAAAATTATATATAGGATCTGACATGAATTGTTATTTCATTAAACGAGTTTGGCGAGCTAAATAATATTTTCATGACCGAGTTTAGTAAAATTTGATATGAAATGACAATTCATGCCAGATTCTTTTTATCATATGACCTATAGTGATAGTAAATCGAGATTATAACAACAAAGAAACAAAAACATGAATGAACGGGCTGTGAACGAATTACTTTTGTAATCTAACACCAAGAAAATAGTTTCAAATAATAACTGAAAATAACGACTTAACGTGTGTATTTCTCATACATTTCAACATCATATGGATAATTAATCCAGCTGCTTGAGTTCAACACACTGCGCATGTACATACAGAATACACGTGACGCGGAGTGATGTAATTCAGTCTAAAAATTACATGTTACGTGTTAAATATAAGAAAATATGTGATGGTTATACGAAACCGGAAACAGCTGATTGAGCACAATGTCATATGTTAAAAAAACTGTCTTAAAAGAAACGTGTTCTGCCACTGATTTATTTCAGATTTTAAAGAAACAAAAAATCACGAAAAACTGAAATTGAGCTTCTTTTTTTTTTTTCAATTACAGTGATATTTAAAAGAGAAAGACCCCCCTCTGACATCATACCTATTCCATGCAACATGGGTGGTCAATGTCATTAATGTCTTGAGGCAGGAGTTATATTTAGCCAACCCCTATCTTATGACCATTAAGCTAATCCAAGCATTTGAATGATCATGATTATAATCTAATAATAGATGGATTAACTCCGGTTCGCTTGGTGCTTGGTGTTAGCACATAAGTGTTGTTCCAGTAGTGGTTGGTCCATTGTTATGATAATGTGACTAGTAGCATGCCAAATTTGGTTTTGAAGCAACACTATATCTTCTGACTCATGTAGACACAAGTCTCCCATGATCGAAATACTGGCGGTAGAGCACAAATATATAAACATTCAGACTGCATGTTTCTTCGCTCTAATGTTAGACAATACTGTTCACATTAAGTAGACCCTAGCAATTTACTTCCGTATTGTTCTCAAACATTTATTATTGAAGTGGCCAGGACAGCCCCGGATATGACCGTTTTGTACTAAGCGGATATTTTTCCGCCCTCAGTTTGTGAAAACCAGTTTAGACTTGACAAGTCAGAGACATCATTACAGATTTGACTTCACTTTTCATTATTTCACTTTCGCAAAGCACACAATGTATATACATATCAAACGTATGTATTGTGCATTGTCTTTATGATTAAGGTAATCTATCATTAAATTATATTTATGGTCCTTCAAATGCTTAAAATAATTCAGTGCAGATGCAAGCATCCACTGACATGGAATTAAATGCTATTTTGCTCAAAGTCTTTAAAAGCTTGCATTTACTATAAAATTACCACGATAACTTTAAGGACACTGCATCACAATATAATGATGGGTGGATTAACTTAAAACAAAACTGTGATTTTATCGATGACTAAGTGTTACTTAGTCCCCCCCCCCGTATAGACAGGTAAGACACAAGACGCAATTATCTCAGTGTCTTTTAGAAAACAGGATGGGGAGAAGAGAAATACCGACACCCCCAACCTCTCCCCCGGAATACCTGGGGTGACGTCACCTACCATGGTCATGAACTCCCCGTACGTGATGAAACTGTCCTTGTCCGTGTCCGCCTTCTGTAGCAACTTCAACAGCTTCTTCTGCGGTATTACGTCCAGGATGGCCGTCCCCTGTAGCTCCGTTTCCAGCTCAGGGAGGGGAACACCCTCGTTACCATGCTGGTTGTCGTGGAAACAAAATAGTTGGAGGTTGATGTAAGGGTTGTATTATGTATGTATGTGGTGTGAATATTTAGAAGAGAGAGAGAGAGAGAGAGAGAGAATGGCCCAGCATCATTACAAAAATAGCTACAGCAAAATCATTATAATTAGCAAAGCTACGTTGTAATTGTTTAATTAATAATTAGCTTAGGTTTAACGTCTAACTGAAAGTGTATTTTTTTTATTTAACTGGGATTTTGTTCACATGACAGATTCAGATGATTTATCTCACTGGAATCCCACATCAAATACAAGTGGCATGATCCCCTGATCAGTACAGTTAACACTGCCACGCCAAGTACATGAATTTATTTCTTTTTTTTTCTTTTTTTATTTAAGTGAAATGTATCAAATAAGGTTTATTTTAGGTAATTCATATGTACAAATGTATAAATAAAAAAAAAATCAAAACAAAAAAGAATATTTCACGAAAATTGTAGGAATGTGATGTCAAAACATCAGAGGACCTTCACTTTGTTAAACATGAAGTTAAACTATTCTCGTCTGTTAAACAGGTTATTATTGTTACAGTTATCCCATCTTTATAACCTCGGACATTAAATAGTCTTTTTCTAACCCCCCAGCAAAAACAGATTTCACCGACTTTCTTCATAGGAATTTTGGAAAACAAAGCAACGGGTCGCCATGTTTTGATCACATGGTTTAATCATTCTCACGTGGTTTTATTTATCACTGTGGAGAGTGTGACATTATCTTGATACCTGGTCAGTCAGTCCTGGAACTACCTTTATATGCTGAGCGCAAGATAAAACAGTACAATTTTAACTATTTTGTTATGTCGAAGCCGGTGATCGAATCAATAACCTTGTTAAAGGGCCGACGTTTCAAGCACTCGATCTCCAGGACCGGTCTCAGTGAAAATGAGTTTTCTATCTATATATTCACATGAAAACTAATAAGGTAAATGTAAATAAGAAGAAAAGTTACCTCGTGAAACAGCTGTTCCCAATCGCCAAGATATGAAACATATGAAATACACAAAAATTAAAATCAGCCATGCAAAACGTTGTATCTGTTTTAAAAATTATAAATCAGCTGAAACAAATATAACAAAATCGGTGAAACAACGAGTAAAACTTTAGTATTTTCTAAGACAACAGTGAAGGAAAAATACAGTCGTCACAAAATGTTTTTCAAACAACAAACTTTCTTTTTCAACTTTTCGTAATTTTCCTAATTTTGAGTAAAATATCTCCTTTCGTAGGAGACAATGTTTCCTCCTTAAGATTAGAAATTCTGTGTGTGTTAATCAGTCTTTTCACCAAAAGCATGGACAAAATATTTTATTTCAGGTGCCCGGTGACACATATCCAGAAGTATTTATTATAAAAGAGTTACAAGTACATCTTATAAAAGTTGACTAAACTTATCAAAATTTAAAAAAAAGAAATGTGTATTTAGGACACGGATGCCCCCGCCATTATGTTACTTAGATGTTGTTTTTGTCAGTGAACATGAAAAACTGAAAATATAAAAGATTATTTTAAGATCAAATGAGCGCTGTGACACTAGCCTCAACCAAGTGATGTGACATTGACCTTTAAGCTAGCAACCTGTACTAAGGATCCCTCCTTGTGCCAAGTTATTTCAAAACATGACTATACACAACAAAGATACAGTCCAGACAGGACTGCTTACACACATTTTTAACTTAACTAACTGCTGTGACCTTGAACTTGAAGCTAGAAACCTGGTTCTTGTTTGCATTACATCATATAAGGTCAACCAAGTGCTGTGACCTTGACCTTCAAGCTAGCAACCTTGTTCTTGTTCGCAACACATTGTTTGTCCTAAGGATCACTTGTGCCAAGTTATTTCAAAGCACAACCATTCACAACAAAGTTTAAGCTGGGACACAATTTTAAGGTCAACCAAGTGCTGTGACGTTGATTAAAGCAAGCAACCTTGTTCTTTTTTGGAATTACAAAACAACGTTTGCGATAAATACCATCATAAAGACACATCTCTTGTCCTAAGAATCACATTTGCCAAGTTATTTTAGAAAACGACCATACATAACAAAGTTACAGCTGGGACACGAATTCTTGCACATACACACACACACACACACACACACACACACGGACAGGTGTAACACTATATGCCTGTCGTCATTGCTTGGCGGGGGCATAAAAACAAGAAAAGCGAAATCATTTTCTTCCAATTCAGCTTCAAAAGTGATAACTACATTTTTTAACTTAAGCCTTTTCAACATGACTCTTTTCTTATATGATCAACGTGATTAAGTAAATATACCACCACATTATAAGCTAGATATTTTAAAATCATAAGACAGTTATCATTTGTTAGAATTCCCTATGCTATACTGGACAATTTGAGGGCCGTTGTTGGAACACTTTACTGGCTACAAGTTCCTAAGTCGCAAGTTCTATCCAAACTGAAGAGATACTTTTTTCACATCTTTAAAGGCGCAAAGTGCTAGTCCGACTCTAGAACCGACGAGGCAGATTACTGTTAATTGCAAAAATATTTGTTTGCTAAGCGACGTAAATAGAATATGTTTAAATTGTCGTACTGTAATTTTACAAGTGCACGTGCGTGTCTGTTCATGCACGTATATCTGTCTGATTAATTTTATGATATATATGTGACACTCACGTGCTCCATTTCTATCCGGAACGCGTCTTCTTGCTGCATTGTCGTCTGCCTCTGTAGAGCAGCACGTGCCTCTCTGTCATGGCAACAGCAGCACGCCATTTTGTTTTCTCTATCTCACTCTCTTTGTTGAAGAGTTATTGTCTTTAGATTATGAGTGCTGATTAGTTCTACTGGTGATGTTTTCCGCTTTACAGTCCACATAATGACCACCCGGTTGTCCAGATTGGGTCAACATGTCATCCACGGGTACTCTGTAAAGTATCAGTGCACATGTTAGTTATCCCTCGGTATTCTTTCTTCTCGCATGTCTCAAAATTATCCTTGGGGCGCCTTCGAAGAAGAGGGGGCATATTATTTTGCACATGTCGGTCCCTCGGTCGGTCCGTCGGTAGACTTAACCTTGTCCGAGTGGTAACTTAAGTTCTATTTGACCCTGAGATCTCAAACTTGGTATGGTTGATGCTTATGAAAAAGACCCCCGGTGATTTTTGGGAGTTGTACCTCAAAGGACAAGGTCTTGAGGTGATAAGTTAAATTCTCACACTGTGTAAATTAAGCATTTTCCGACTGAATACTCAAAATCAAACTGACTCCTAGGTCTCAAACATTATACAATAGTTACTTATGACTAGTAGAAGAACCCTATTGCTTTTGGGGTCTATACCTCAAAGGTCAAGGTCATAAGGTCATAAATTAAATTTTCTTTAACATTGTGTTTAGGAAGCATTGTCCGACTGATAACTGTTAGTATCTCTTTTGTATCTAATATTGCACAAATGTTGGTTATAAGTAAAAGGAAACCCCCTTTTTGTCGAGCCTGCTTGCGGTGAGCTTGACTTAATTGTCACATGTATGTATGTGTGTCCGTTACTGCGTTAGTGCGTCCATCTGGATTTAATCTTGTCCTGGCTGTAATTTGGATAGAGGGATTCTTTAATATCTTGAGATGGTATGTCGCGCTCAAGGTCCAGATTCGTAGCTCAAATGTCATGGTCATAACCTGAGGTCAAAGGTTCAAAAATGAGTTCATTTTTGCTTGTCTGGGGTGTTACTTCGCCATGGATTAAGGGATTCTCAAATAGCTTGAAACAAATGTCGAGCTTAGTGAATTGGTGTCGCACACAAGAACCAGATTTGTAACTCAAAGGTCAAGATCATACTTAGAGGTCAAAGTCCGGGTAGCTGGATTTGCATGTCCGGGCTGTAACTAATAGACATGGATTGCAGCATTTTCAAATAACTAATTTTCAAATTACTCGGCATTATGTTAACCTATATGAGCTGGAGTGCCACGTGCAAGAGTTAGGTGCGAAGCTCCAAGGTCAAGGTGGCACAGGGTCAAAGGTATTTGCTTGTCTGGGCTGTTACTTAGACGTGGATCGCAGGGTTTTCAAATAAACTTGCAGTTATGTTTACTTTAACCAAGATAAGTTCTGGATTAATTTGTGGCATGACCACGTTATGAAGTAAAACATCATACAAGTAATAAAGTTATATAAATATTATGGCATATGAGGGGAGCATATATGTTTTACAAACATTTCTGGTCTTCTATAGTGTTTGATATTAGATCTATAATATATTTATCATTTATGGGAATTTAAAAAAAAAACTAAATGACAAAATACATACGCTTGATCTATGTATTGCAATGTCTACTGATAAATCGGTCGGCGGTATTTGTATGCTATATCATATATTACAGAGACTGATGACTCTTATGAAGTTACATGTATATGTGTATTGCTACTCAGTTCAATGTCACTTGTGTAATGCAGTACTTTTCTGGCAATGTCTAAAATTTTATTTTTCTCAATATGATATATATTTCGCATTTTTTGACGTATATATGTTATCTTAAAAGAGATTCTTTGAAGAAATTGAATGTAACCCTTTCTTTTTCAATGTGACTAATATGCACAGGGCATTTTATTTTCACAGGCCTCAAATGAAAACTAGATAATATGCCTATGTATAGTATTGTCAAAAATGGTAATAAATGCAACAGAAACAAATTAAATCTAACATGTAATTTTGTGTATATCTCTTATCTAATTTCACACATTATGTTGCTGAAATGTTTGTGGATTATAAACATTGAACTCGGTCTATTGAGCTTTAGTTTAAAACTGACTGTTTGATCTATAGATTTGATATACATTTCTACCCTTTTTTGTCATAAATCTAAAATAGTTATATATTATGGATTATTGTACGTAAATACTTAAAATATATAATTTAAAAATCAAATCCATTTTTCTTCAATCCCATTCCATTCTAGTATAGTTTCACTCATGCTGTACATAAATCAATGCAAAATATAAGAATGCAGATCAAGGCCAATATCATAAAGGGAATTTAATTTTGGGTAACTTATATCTATTTTTTTAATTTAAATGAAAATACATGTGATGTCTGAGAAACAACGAATGCTATTCGTCAAACCGCTTACCCCATGTAGACAGTTCGACGTATTGACAAACAGAGTAGACCCAGATCAAACATCTCCTGTCTGATCAGGATCTCCCCTGACTACTCATACAATATTGTAGCTTGGATTCATCACAACCTACTCAACTAAAAAATCCATTGTTTCATATACAGTGTACTATTTACAGTTTTATAAATGAATATTCATCAAGTTATAAATGTGTATATGAATGTTCAGGAGGTAAAGGATCAATCGATTCTCTGGTTGTTTGGACTTCCCAATTAATCCATTTAATCGATTACGTTTTTTTGTAACCGTTTTACTATATCGGTTTTTAATTGCATAGTCGTATATACATGTTTGGAAGAAAAGAGATTTTATATGATCTCATTTTTGTAGTTTTATTTCCCAGTCTGGCGCTGGTCTAGGGGTAGCATACATGACTTTAGGTCCGGAGTTTGTGCTTCGAAACCCATTCCTGATCTACTCAAGCGCAAAGTACTGATCCAACCGAAAAGACTTGGACACGGTAAAGGTTAGATTGAAAAGAAAATATTTTCTTAAACGACATAAAATTAGATAAGTCTAAACAAGCTAAATCAATTTTGTAAATGTGTAAGGAAAACGTTTATTTATTTCTATAATCACACTTCCAGGCGCAAGGGGGTGGGGGTGTCAGCACTATAACTCTCTTACGATTAATGCCCAAGGAATATAAATTGAGTATTTTAAATTGTTCCAACCGGATTTAAAATACATAAAAATAAGGAAAATAATAATTACACAAAATTTGAGATAAGTTTTGTTCCGTGTCGTTTAAAGGTGACTTCTGTGTAGCTAAATATACATGCACTGGCGTAGCTTCCTTTTAGCACAGTAGGTTCCGAGTTTTAAGCTGTAACAGCGGAAAATTATTATTTTTCTTACTCCATGTGTATGAATATTTCAATATTAAGTATTGAAACTGTCTAGAATAAAGCGTGGACCGAATCACCGAGACGAATAAAGCAAACCATACTATATGCGGAAGTCTTCCATCCATTCCTCCATAATTTGATATATTATAAATATGACGACATGTACCAGGTATCAGACTTAGGTTTCTGGATGTTTGTATTTAAAAACATAAACACACAACTTGGCTGACAATTACTCCCTATGCCACGATAGAAGGTCTTCCGGCCATTGCTGATTTGAGAAGCGGATACTACTTTGAATATGCTTACACGTCGATTTTAACAAAAAATACTGCATTTTTAATCCATATTCTTCTTGATATGTCTTAATGAAATATTATAAGTCAAGCACGTTGTTAATGATACCGTCAATCCATCTTGAATGTATCAATCGGTCTAGAAATCAATCGCATTGAAATCGAATTCTAAGGCTGTGGGACAGAACTATGTAGTACTATATTGACGATGAAATAATTTTTCTCAGCAATGTTCAATTTGTAAATAGGATATGTAGATCTTATCTCTAAAAATATATTTACACCCTATTTCAAGGCATAAGTTTTCGCTATTCATCCTGAGAGTGATGAGAATCACAAATCTTAAAAAATGGAAACAAAACAACAAGTAATTTAAATATAAGCAGTACGCTATTGATAAAGATGGAATAACTATAAACCCAACTTTGCCCTAACAACCATCGGGAACGGTCAGTCTGTGTCAAGTGGTGGATACATTATAAGCAACATTTATCAAATTTCAAAAGCGGTTTTAGCTGAGGCAGATGATTACGATTAAGACGAGGCGAAATAGCGGGTTGAGAAAGAAATTAAGTAATAAACATGTTGTGTATTCGAGAGATAATTAAATTTTATTGACAATACTTAAGTAGTTTTTTCCGGTTTCGTGATCTGAAAAAATCACCAAATATTTTATCATGAACCATTTACATTTAGTACGACTATATGGCAGACGTGTAAGATTGTACCTTCTCCGTTGATTCCTCTGTTCTTACTAATCATTTCAGTTACAGATAAAGAATTAATAATATATTGTTTATTAATTATTTTGATTGCATTACGTACATAAAGTTTGTTATAATATAATAGTGATATGGTATGTATACTTGTACAAATGCACAGTCATGCCATATGATGACGCATTATAAATCATGGGCCTATAGGACTACTGGATTTGCAAATAAAGTCTATTTATTTGTAGTCATTTGTAAACTATTTTCATGTTTATAATTATATAACTATATTTACTCGACCGTCCTTGGTGGCCGAGTGCTTAGAGCGTTCACATCGGGAGCGGGAGGTCGTGGGTTTTGAACCTAAGTTGTTATAAATAATACGGGTGTGGCTTCCTTGACTGGCGCTCAGCATATAAGGGTAGCTACAGGCCTGGTTGACCCGGTGTCAGGATAATGTGATCTGCCTCAAATAGACAGTCTCCAACTGACTGAGATACTGTCGACGGGACGTTAAACCCAATAAACAACCTATATGTACAGTTTTAATACAATAAGATTATCATAGTAAGTGGCATAACCAGTCAGAATGCACCTGTGCAGACATCCAAGGTTACCCATTAGTATTTTGAATTGTACGTCAAACACGAGCAGCTATGATACTATCGGGATTAGAAGAGTAATTTATATTTCAACGTCAATACGCTACTTGGCAAATACGTTAATTTTTTGCACTGTTTCTGACGAATGCACACATTGTCGTATATTTTCATATCCCTGGATACACACATCCACCCTAATGCTTATATTTATTAAAATTTAAGCTACGTCACTGGCGTGTGATGTCATGACTGACCAAAATTCTTAACGTCCAATCAATGAATTGGTTCACACGTGCGTAATTTAAGTTTTGAAAATTTGATATCATCAACAGTTATCTTGGCAGGCATGACAAGAAGATTTTAATTTTTATCATTCATCAATCCCTTTAGGTGATCGAAGGTCATTTAGCTTCGCACCTGACCTTCTAAAACTTACAAAAATAAGATAAGTCAAAAAGTCAAAAGGACGCTTACCTATATTTTAGCGGTTTATTTGGGGGTCGTTTTAAATGTATTAATCCAGAGTACTAAAAAAAATCACAAAAATGCAACCCAATATCCTGGTTTTGTTTAACTTTACATCCAAAATATATCGTAAAACCCGTGTCCTTAAATGTCCTGACTGTTTTCTACCAATGTCATAGTTATCCCAGTTTATGGTTTTAACTGAAAGTAATATATACTTTAGTATATACGCCAGTAACTATATCGCTCCACGTAACACCTGTAACCTTTAAACATACGTTTGTAACACTTTGAAGATTCACCATTTACTTTCCAACACATCGACACATACACACTATCTCCACTCAAAATTTGTTGGTTTGATAGTTTGACTTGAATCTATTCAAATACGGCTTGAAATAAAAATCCTCTTCCTGACTACACACTACTTATAGTGACAGTATCATATATCCTTAACCCATGTGTACAATACAGTTAGTGCGGAAAACCTGGTTTCTATTTTTAACTCATCACTTCAGCCAAGCCTTGGTCACGCCCAACTGTTTATCTATGCAGAGATTTTAGTAGCATTGAAAACTTAGTAGCTTTGGGGATGTAGCTATTGAAATGTCTGGATATATTAAGATCATATCTCTATTTCAATCGTTTATCATTTTTGTCTAGTTTACAGTTTTGTCAGGTCTCTGAAGAACTACTAACACCTTCGCGTATACCCACGTGACCACTGTCAGTACCATGTGAAACCATGGGCAGATCAAGTTGGGGCTTTGAATTACGTTAGTCCACATATCAGTTTTATATGTGACAATTAGAGTCAATTATATAAATACTTTATTGCGCAACTGTAATGCCAAAGCATTGCATGTTTAATTATACACTTAAAATATTGAATAAATGAACATACAATAAGATCCATATAACTTCCTTTAATGACATGGCGACCAAAACCGTCCTCTCAAACTTTTTTGTGCGATTAAAGTGGCCATAGTCTAGAGCAATCGTAACTACTCGGCCTTATCCGTCGGTGGTCGGATACATATTGGATACATTTCGTAGAAATGGGCGAGGTGTTCCGAATAAGTCTAGAGTAGCGCCCAATACAATTGTTGAGGACATCTTTTCGCTTTCACTTTCGACGTCCAGTTTGCTATTTATTTTCTTTGTAACCTGGACTAATTATTTCCATATATTATATGAATATCGTAACACATGGCGAAATTAAACAAAATAAAAATGAAATGATTTGTTTGAGATCTCCTGCATAGAGACTTTTTCGCTCAAACTGACCCGCTATAAACTGCAGATGGAGAACATTTTTATAGAACGGAGAAAAAAAAATTTTTTAGTTAAAATTTAAATGTTTTAATGATATATATTTTTCACCGTAGAAGATTACAAAGATGGGTAAGAGGTGGGGGAGGGGTAAAACGTCGATCTTGCGACTTTAATATTCTTTACAGTGCATTCATTAATATGAGGCTTATGCAATATTTAGACAATAATAAATTGTTAGCCGACGAACAAAATGGCTTTAGAAAAGACCGGTCGTGCGAAAATCACTTCTTTGTACTGAATTCACTAGTTCGAAATAACTAATGTATATGTAAGTTATATCGATCTACGTAAGGCATTTGACTTCATTGATAGGGACCTACTGTTATACAAATTGTTATTACTTGGTGTTGATGGTAGTGTTTACAGATCTATTCGGTCCATGTATCACTATGTTGTAAGCTGTACGGTCGTAAATGTGTAGACACATCCAAGATGGCGGACGTGGAGGATGATGAAAGGTAGGTGACATATTTTCCTATCTGTAACACTTAATCTTGAGTTTGTGAGACCATTATACCTATTGCAAATTGTACAGGAAGAACGCATTGAGCCTCGGTACCATATAGAAATATTCTATTGCCATTATTCTTTGAGATAGCATAAGTGTTACAGATAGGAAAATATGTCACCTACCTTTCGTCATCCTCCACGTCCGCCATCTTGGATGTGTCTACACATTTACGACCGTACAGCTTACAACATCCGTGTATGAGGGTACCATAGCAACCGTGAAGGTAAACGATAAGACAACGCACTGGTTCAATTGTAAATCTGGAGTAGCTCAGGGAAACAATTTATCGCCGACAATTTTCGCCACATATATAAATGACCTGGCCTTGACCTTGGTGTAAAAATCGGGGATTCATCAATTTCCATGTTATTGTACGCTGACGAAATTAGCGCTCGTTGCCGATAGTGCCGAAAATTTACAGACCATGTTGGACACTTTACATGAATGGTGTAAAAGGTGGCGCGTACTTATCAATACAGATAAATCAAAATGTATGCACTTTAGGAAAGGTCGATCAAGGGTTACAGAATTTAAATTCCATGTTGGAGATAATGTTTTAGAGACTGTTTCTCAATACAAGTACCTTGGTGTTATGATGAATGATAGGTATGATTTCTCTATGAAAGCTGAGATTCTGAGTAAAAGTGCCGGTCGAGCTCTGGGAAGTATGATTTTTAGACGGCGATAAGCCGTCTTATGCTGAAAATCGAAAGCAGGCCTTGCTAATTTGCATATTTTCCACAACATTTTTAACTGTACCTTTCCGCGCTTAGTGCGGATCCATGCAATGCGATTCTGCACTAACGAATACGACAGGGATATGTTACACAGGTGTTTAAATCATAACCGTAACCGCTTTTAGTGTGTTACTGTTTGTTAACATGTTTTCTTTTGCCATTATTTTGCACTGGAAGCATCAATTTAAGCGTGAAAAAAATATACGTGACATTTCTTAACCAGAATAGCAACCCATCTTACGTACATGAAGATCGACTCCTGTAAAAAGAAAAAGTAGTGCTCCGTATGTATGTAATTGACCTAAAGTAGTCCACACAATATTTTGCATGATGGCGAGTTAGGTTCCTCCCAGGGCATTTCTTAACTTTGAAATAGATAGGCAAACATTCTAGTATCTTAAATAATCAAATACCTGGTCAATTTCTACACATACAAAACAACAGATAGAATTCGCTAGTACTAGAGAAAGAGATTGACCTACTAAGATATGCAGCTCTTTATGAATGAAAGGTTCATGACCTTTACTCCGGATTATTATGTTACAAACAGAACCTCTGTAGCAACAGCGGTTGGAGTTTTTGTCGTCATGTGACTGCTTCAATAACTTCAGAAACGCTGGGTTTAGAATGTTTATCCCGTCGCCGTCTCTCAGCGCATTGTGCGCTTTGATTAAATAAAGCAATGTAAAAGATATTGGTTTTAATACATATGACAAACTGTATATAAGTTGTATTGTGCCTATCTTAGATTATTGTTCCAGTGTATGGGGATACAAACGCTATCAGCCTTGTGAAAACTTAAAACACCGTGCCATACGGTACTTTTTAGGCGTGCATCGTTTCGCACCTATTGCTGCTATCACTGGCGACGTCGGTTGGCTCCCATGTCAATACCGCCGTTGGATAAAATCGCACGGTATTGGAACAGACTTGTATCAATGAGACAGAACAGGATCACGAAGCGTTTATTTGACTTGGATTATACTATGTGCTATAATAATTGGTATTCAGATATCAAATCTATTTTTCTCACCCTTAATATGCAGGATTGTTATGACAATAAACTACAGGTAGATATTCATTCAGTGAAACGTCAAATTACTGACTATTACACTGGTCTTTGGAAAAACACTGTCAATAATTGTGCCAAATTACGCACTTACAAAAATTTCAAAACTGAATTTGTCAACGAAAAATATGTTTTGCTAAACATTTCAAAGCGGAAAGGTCTATTGTGTCACAATTTCGCTGCGGCATTTTACCGCTTAGAATTGAGACTGTTCGTTTCGTAAACGAACGGGTAGAGGATCGTTTGTGTTTATTTTGTAAAAACGGTGATATTGAAACAGAGACTCATTTTATACTTGAATGTGATAGATTTAAACATATAAGAGATTATATTTTCAAAGATTTTATATGTACTCCTTCATTTATTCAGAAATCTGTTGCTGAGAAGATATTCTTCATTTTAGACAAACAAACAAGAAAAACTGCCAAGTTTTTTGTGTGTTGTTGTTGTATTGGAGTTTACCGTCGCTGCGATAGTATTTCAATCATATAGCGACGTCCAGCTAATTACAGGTGGAGGAAGACACAGAGTACACAGAGGTACCCGGGTAGAACCACCGACCTACCGCAAGCCAGCTGGAAGGCTTCCTCACATGAAAAATCCGAAGTCCCTACCGGGATTCGAACCCACAGCGGTGAGGGGCTGAGAGATTTGTAGTCCACGACTGTAACCGCTCGGCCACGGCGGCCCCTTCTTGTGTGTGCATTTGACTTAAGACGCAAGCTACTTTATGCATAAACCGAATTTTTGAAATATATTTTATGTATGTATCAATTCATTTAAAAAAGCAGTGTCCATCTTATCTTTCATATTTACATGTGATATTTTCTGTTGAATTTATTATGTTTGTATGTCCCAACAGTGACTTATAGGCCCATGGGGCCGGGTGTTTGAATTGCTTTTTTTTCATCAATATGTATATTGTATAACACATGTCACTTTAATAAAACATTTACTTACTTACTTACTTACTTACTTACTCACCTACTTATTCTAGCAGCCGCTGTTATCAGTATCCGACTCGCTATCTCCTTACAGTACACGGTGACTGATATTGCCTATCTTACATATATATATCGTTATCCCCCAGGGTCATACACTGGACAGTAAACCCTGGATCATGTTGTTTTCTTGTATTTTAGTCTGCGGTGCTTTTCTTACTCTGACAGTCGGTGAGTAAATTATGTTGCTATTTTTTTGTGTTTTGTTTTGTTATGGTACTGACTATATTTTGTATGGAATCTATATTGTGCCATTATCCTGGTTCTTAGGATATTGTTTAGACTTAGACTCGTGATTCTGAAACTTAGAATAGTCAAAGTCTTCTTTGATAAAAAAAAGAATGAATTACAACTTGTCATTGTTTCCTGTGTTTAGTTAAAATATATAATTGTATAGAGCAGAGATTTAAATTACCTAGCTTCGTGTATATTAACTGAAATATATACAATTAACTAAAGAATTATGCGGCATACCAAAGTTGCTTGGCGCTCAACATATAAGGGTAGTTCCAGGACTGGTTGTCCGGTGTCAGGATAATGTAACTGGGTGTGTTATCATGCTACATGTCTTCGGCGTGATATCGCAGTGTTGCAACACTATATCTGTCTCAAGTAGACATCGTCTCCAAATGACTGAAACACTGTCGTTGGGACGTTAAACCCAACAAACAAGCGAATATGAGTCTAAATTATATACTCTTGGAATTAATGAAATGAGGCTCAGGAACGTTGTAAGTTTCACTCCCATATTAAGACTCCATTGTCTCTTTAAGTTGTCAAACTTATTTTCACTTGAAAAAAAAGTGAATTAAGGCGTCGCATGCTTCAGAATACTATCGCAATGTTTCGGACATATATAATATATTTCGGATACTCCAACTTCTTGGATATAAGCTGTCCACAATGCAGGCAAAACTACCCTAAAATGATTATTCCGCCGATAAAGGACGTCTGTATGTATCTATCGCATTTTCTTTTCAATTAGTTCATTAATTCGGAATGAAGTAAGCATATATAACAGATTTTTAACTTTGATTTCTTGTATAGCTTTAGACAGTTACCATGCACACAGCTGAGTAGCTCCGAATTAGAGTCGGTGACCTTTATTTTGTTCATTGTTTCGATCAAGCAACCATTAAAGAACATTTATTTATTGAAGGATTTTCTGTAAAAATTCATCCGTGTTTGAAAAAGAAGCTTTTACTCTCTCTCTATTCTTTTTTTCTAAAATGATATGGGTTTTTATCCATTTCTTTTAAAAATGAATTACCTGGGGGTATCTTAACTCTTTCCCTCATAGAGGAAACCATGAAAAGACCTATGCGAACAACATAAAACCAGATCAGCCTGCGAGTTACTCGCAGGCTGATCAGGATTTATGCTGTTTGCTGCTCCTCGGTGGTCTGGAAATGAGAATTTTGTAATTAAATTTGGTAAGGTTTAACTGTGGTTTTCTGCAGATCAGGCTTTATGTGATACCTATTGAGTGCGTCAAAATGAGTCTATATGAGGGAAAGGGTTAACCATTCATTTAAATAAATTGAACTACTGTGAATTAACTGTTAGTATGTGTGTATTCTATGGTGCTTTTATTTAAACGAGAATTGTATATTTTAGCTACATATTAAGACATAAAAAAACAAGCACGGTAACGTACCCTTTTTTCCATTTTCGTATTCATCGCAGTGTTACATATGTGGAAATCAGAAAACTTTTTTGAAGAAAAAAGTCTGGAGCTTGAAAAAATGTCATTAAATTTCGAGGAGGACCAATTTTCATTGATTTCGTTGCATGAATACAAGTACTCACGGAATTACCTTAAATAACAAGTAAATGGTGTTGTATGCAACACATGAAGTCCCCTACCGGCTCCACCTTGACTCAATATGGTAATCAATAATACATTTATGAATTGATGAACAAGTCTTCAAAATAATCTTCAGACATACGAAATGTAATGCAACAACATTTCTTAAATTTGACTGAAATGACTTGAATAAAGTTATTGAAAGATCAATGATTTGTTTCTGCTACCAGAGCAACCGGGATCCCATTTTTTGCCATATTTTCACTATTTCCGTTATTTTTTAAAAAAAAAAAAAAATTAACATAGCCATCTAGTCCAATTTTTTTGCTTAGTTATAAAGTTATCGTGGGATCCCATTTTTTTTGCCATATTTTCACTATTTCCGTTACCATAGCAACCACAATTTTAGTCGAATAAAAAAAAATAAAACAATGTGCATAATCTACACATTGCCATCTAGTCATATACCAAGTTTCATCAAGATAGCTTGCTTAGATATAAAGTTATCGCGGGGTCCCATTTTTGCCATATTTTCACTATTTCCGTTACCATAGCAACCACAATTTTAGTCGAAGAACAAAAATAAAACGGCGTGCATAATCTACACATTGGCATCTAGTCATAAACCAAGTTTCATCAAGTTAGCTTGCTTAGTTATAAAGTTATCGCGGGATCCAGATTTGAGCGGACAGACAGACGGACGGACGGACGGACGGACAGACGGAGGGCAAACCTATAAAAAGTCCACGAAATAAAGCCATATTTGTATCATATGCATTTACAATACATATCACAGATATGTAAAACAAAAAAGGATAAAGGTAACTGAGATTTTCTCCACGAAATCTGATGTCAACGAAAAATTGTATTTCGTAAAACAGTATTTTAAAGTTACCATTTCATGAAAAGTTAATACATGGTATAATCTAACTACTTCCCATAAGGAGTGAACACGTGTCACACTCCGGAAATTGTTCATACTTGCTACTTCAAGTAAGGTGTACACCCATTTATTACATAAGATTTTCAAATATTCAAGAGTACAAAATAAAGCATCTGCTCCGGTGACTTAGTGGTTGGAGATCGGGAGGTCGCAGGTTAAATCCCCGGTCGCGACATGTTATAGTTGGTGTAATGTTGTTGTTGTTGTTGTTGTTGTTGTTGTTGTTGTTGTTGTTGTTGTTGTTGTTGTTGTTGTTGTTGTTGTTGTTGTTGTTGTTGTTGTTGTTGTTGTTGTTGTTTGTTGTTGTTGTATTGGGGTTTACCGTCGCTGCGATAGTATTTCAATCATATAGCGACGTCCAGATAATTACAGGTGGAGGAAGACCTCGAGTACACAGAGGTACCCGGGTAGAACCACCGACCTACCGCAAGCCAGCTGGAAGGCTTCCTCACATAAAAATCCGAAGTTCCTACCGGGATTCGAACCCACAGCGGTGAGGGGCTGAGAGATTTGTAGTCCACGACTGTAACCGCTCGGCCACGGCGGCCCCTGTAATGGTGTACCTTGCTTGTCACTCAGCCGGACTGGCAAGCAGTATGATTATAAAACCAGCTGGAGTGTTGTGATCTATTATCACACTGACCTTCGGCGCGATATCTCAGTTAGGTAGTACTACATATATGTCTTTTACGTGTAGACAAAGTCCCCAAAAGACTGCAATACTGTCGATGGGACGTTAATTTCAACAACCAAGTAATTCTTTTTTTTTTCTTAATTATAGCCATAATAACTGAGATATTAGTTTGATGTTAACATAACAGCTAGTAAATATGTACTAAAATTACATACTAAAATGCATAGCAATATTTATCTCGTTTTCAATATCACCTTTCTCTATCATTATCTGATATTTTCATTCTTGCTAGCCCTATTGCCTTTACTACAGAAAAGATTAGATACGCATCCAAAGGTTATTGGTTCAGTTTCGAGTCTGTCTACGGGAAAGGGTATTAAATGACCATAACACGGCAAAAGTACTGGTCCAACCATCGAACCGCTGAGAGCTGTTATAGTCGTAGGATAACTATCACTAAGCTACCTTACTGCTGTGGGCTCGAATTATCAGATTTGATCATATGAGGAAGCCTTTAAATTGGCATGCTTTTGTTTTCACAGGGTGCCACTGTACACTCGAATATTTCTCCACCTGTAATTAGCTGGACGTCTCTATATGACGGAAATAATGTCGAGTTAAACTCAAACAACAAAAAAACTCCTTCAATGATATTTGTTAATCTGTCTTAGAGGCTGGTAAATCCAGAGATCTGGTCGTGCGTATACAGACGGACGGACAGTTCACGATTGCTGTGCGCGGTAAAGTATGGCTACAGAGTGCACCCTCTTTCTTCAACAAAGATGGCCGCCGGTGGACAGTTGGTAAATACTTTAAATCAGTACAAGTATAATGATATCCCTATAGAAGTAATGAAAAATGTCGATATAAAGAAAGTTCTGTTGATCTTAAAATGAGTTCAAAATATGATATTTGGTACGAATTTTAATGAGTGTATGTACAAGTTGCATGGATGAGGCATGTTTTTTGTTGTTGTTGTTTTTTGTTTTTTTTTAAACACCAATAGATCATCACATTAGACAGAAATTGGGAAACTTAAAACAAAATATTTCATGTCGATTTGAATGCTAGATCAGTTATCAGTTATACATATTTATCATTTACACTTAGTTATCAGTTATACTCAATTATCAGTTATATACAATTATCAGTTATACTCAGTTATCAGTTAAACTCAGTTTTAATTTTCTTATAGTTATATACAGTTATCAGTTATACTCAGTTATCAGTTATACTCAGTTATCAGTTATACTCAGTTATCAGTTTTATACAGTTTTCAGTTATACTTAGGTTTTTTTTTAGTAATATACAGTTATCAGTTATATACAGTTATCTGTTATACTTAGTTATCAGTTATACTCATTTATCAGTTATACTCAGTTATCAGTTATACTCAGGTATCAGTTATACTCAGTTATCGGTTATACTCAGTTATCAGTTATACTCAGTTATCCGTTATACTCAGTTATCATTTATATACAGTTATCAGTTATACTCAGGTATCGGTTATACTCAGTTATCCGTTATACTCATTATCATTTATCATTCAGTTTATAGTATCAGTTATATCAATGTTATATCATATCAGTTATACAGTTATTAGTTATTTAGTACAGTTATACTCAGTTATCAGTTATACTCATTACCAGTTATATACAGTTATCAGTTATATTCAGGTATCAGTTATACTCAGTTATCCGTTATACTCATTATCAGTTATACTCAGGTATCGGTTATACTCAGTTATCCTTTATACTCAGTTATCCGTTATACTCAGTTATCATTTATATACAGTTATCAGTTATACTCAGTTATCCGTTATACTCAGTTATCCGTTATACTCAGTTATCCGTTATACTCAGTTATCATTTATATACAGTTATCAGTTATACTCATGTATCAGTTACATATATACTCGGTTATCAGTTATACTCAGTTATCCGTTATATACAGTTATTAGTTATACTCAGTTATCAGTTATACTCAGTTATCAGGTATACTCGGTTATCAGGCATACTCAGTTATCAGTTATACTTAGTTAATCAGTTATATATTCTTTTCAGTTATACTCACGTTTGGCCATGCTTCACTGTGTGTTGCTGTGATACATCGACCCAATATGTCAATTATCAAATGGCTTTATGTCTAAGACGGTGCCAGGATATTTTTCAAAGTTGTAATTGTTGTTGTTTTAACACTAAGGTACCACGGAGAATGACCTAATTCTACAGGACGTGAAGAACGTTTCTCACGTGGACTTGGAACACCCCTGGCGGGAGACTCAGTTCACGTACAAGTTCGGTAACTCTTCCTCTCTTATCCAGACGGCTATCCGAACTTATCAAGGAAAATTCGACACAAGAGTCCTCTTCACACAGGTACAGTCTGCATGTAATACCTTGCGGGGCGTGGTTTAAGTGCTCCAGAGATGATTTACAATTCTTAAATGATAAGATTAGTATATTATCATTATAAAGAAACCCATTCTAACTCTATGCATTCGTTAATTAGTTATTTTTGTTGCAGAGATACCTAACGGAAGCTAATGGTACTTCCGTCGGAGGGATGGCTTCCTTTAATCAGACAATATCCGGTTTCCCCAATTTCCGTGTGGTTGACCCGGAAGAACCACTAGGATTTCTCTCCTACGGGGGCTACATGTTTGGTGACACGGACAAGACGACTGGAATGTAATGATCTCTATTTATATAAATAACAAACACCAACACTATGTTGATTCTATATCTTTAAACACAAACGATTATAAGGTTACTTGACTTGTCTCACAAGAGTTTATGGTATACTAAACAGGGGCCCGTTTCACTAAACTTTTTTACGAAAAAAATCCTCGTAAGCGTAAATTTGCTGAAAGGCTTAAAAATATATCCTTTCGGGTAAAGTAAGATGCAGTAAATGTAGATTTAATTGTTCACTGTCCGACTGCGCCCCGGTATCTAGGTTGGGTCTAATGTCTAGGAACTGTAGGGAACTCGCACACAATGAGGAAGAAGTCCTTCTTGTAATTAATTCAAATTATTTCTTCTTTTCTTTTCTTTCTGTGACAATCCACAAATTCATATAACAACAATGATATAGTCCGTGAAAACATAACAGTATTAAATAATGATAATGATAGTATTAACGATGGTTTTCCACATAAATGTCCGTGAAATCACAATAAATATATGATCAGTTAATATGTTTTCGTTAATAGTTTTCGTTAGGAAATCCTTATTAAGAGGTCCTTCCTCTTTGAAAGCGAAAATTCGATTCTATCTTTCTTTTCACAGAGAAAAGTTTCATTTACCCGGGAAGGGGGTGACAGACATACCACATGACCAGTTTAATGCGGTTAGCGATTAATTGCGCAATGTGTTGAAACATGCCATGAAACCCTGGCGTTTTTATTGCACGTATCTATGACAGATAGACAAAGAATGCAACACGTGGCTAAAACAAAATGATGAAATGAAGAAAGTATGAATAAAGAAATTCTTAATTATTGCGTTATATGAACATATCAATATTTGATTATGGAAAAACAAATCATAACAACAGTTCAAGGTACAAAGCTACGGGTAAAATATGAGAAACATTTAGGATTTGACAACATCGCATTAGGGTTCACGTTGACCTTTAAAATAATTAAATAACGCGTTTCTAACTGACTTAGGTAAAACATTTGTCACAGGTTGAGAAAATTGTGCAGCTTGACCGGGACTGAAACCCGGGGCCTGTTGGTTACAGAGCGAATACCCTACCGAATGAGCTACCCGGCCGCTTACACATCTTTCTACCCTATTGTGAGATGAATGCGGTTACTTCCTCTGGTTATACCGAATGATTCTGTAGCCGCCGATTTGGTTGGCTTATACAGAGGTCAATCTGAGACGGCCCTCTATAAGATGTGGTCAGATCCAGTTAGTATACTGAATCTAATTTCAATGAGATTGGTTTGTTTGGTTTGTTGACATTTATTTCGGCGTTTGCGTCAAGTCGGGGTAAGTATAAGGGTTAGGGTTAAGGGTGAATTTTTGATTTTGGGTGCTGAATTAATTGTTAGTTTCATCTGAGGTATACCTCAGAAAATTATACAATCTGGAAACCATTCGGGTACACATGGGATACTCTCTCTCTCTCTCTCTCTCTCTCTCTCTCTCTCTCTCTCTCTGTTAAAGATTACCGTATGTCTATGGCAGAAGAAGTCATTGAAATGTGGGTTACCTCTCTCTTTCTCTCTCTCTCTCTCTCTGTTAAAGATTACCGTATGTCTATGGCAGGAGAAGTCATTGAAATGTGGGTTACCTCTCTCTCTCTCTCTCTCATTGATTTTGTTGTAAATTATTTCAGGTTTAACAATGTGACTGACAACATAAATGACGGTATAATCGGCGGACCTCTGTCTTTATTCAATAAGAAGGGCAGCGCAGTGGTTATCTCCCCTTATGATAACTACATGTCCGCCAGCCAGTGGCATGATGGGAAGCCGGGTGGTCACGTGGGCTGGGGGATCATGGGAGGCGTGAACTACATTCCTCAGAACTTCTCCTACTCCACACTGCTCGTGTATGACGAGGGCATAAACCAGGTATATTTATTGTAATTCACCATCATTTGTGGATTGGTCTGTATCTTCATCAATACCTCAATGCGACCACACCCAATAACGCATCAATCAACGATAGCATTATCCTTATACTCGTATGATTATACTCGCAATATTGTGTAGCCGGGGACCATGTAACACACGTCGGGTTCACTCTTTGTTTTAATATCTGTTCATAAGAACTAAAACCTTAAATGACACATAAATAAAATAAGGATTGCCATAAGAAAGCTTTATCTTCGAGCTAAATTCCAAAACCCGATATTTCAACATTTCAGCCCGGAATTAATTAACGGCGAACAGAGTACAAATTGTAAATAGACAAAAGATATATATTTACCAGGATGAGTATCCAGTGGTCTCTATTGTTTCAGTAAATAAATAATTACTTAAATTTATTAAATCAACTTTTGAAAAGAATGTACGACGAGACCAGATTGAGAGTAGGGTTAGGCGAAGTTTCGAGGAGGAAAGACGCGGGAATCTATATTAGAAGCTACCGACCCCGGTGGCCGAGTGGTTAGAGCGTCCGCCTCGGGTGCAGGAGGTCTTGGGTTCGATCCCCGGCCGCGACATACCAAAGTCGTGAAAAATTTTACTGTTATAGCTCCCTTGCTTGGCGCTCAGCATATAAGGGTAGTTGCAGGACTGGTTGGTCTGGTGTCAGGATAATGTGACTGGGTGCGGTATCATGCCATATGTCTACGGCGTAATACTGCAGTGTGGCAGCATTATATCTGTCTCAAGTAGACATCGTCTCCAAATAATTGAAATACCGTCGGTGGGACGTTAAACCCAACAAACAAACCAAAAAATATATTAGAAGCTCGTGCAGCAAACATCTTGACTCACTCTCAACTCTCAGGCCATTTCCAAAAAAGGGGGAAATATATTTTAAAATACTAAATATTCATATGAGACAGGCTACAAGTTGAACAATGTACAAAACAGGATTGACAAAAACAGAATATTAGACTTAGACTTATAGACAAACACAACGGGCACGTGCACAAAACAATTTATACATCATTATTATTTATATATAGTTAGTTTAACCCTGTCTACAATAGGGTAGATATATTCATGAAAAAATCTTATTTCTTATCTTAGATGGAATTCTTCAAGCCCTTTTAATGAAATATAGAAACCTCTAATCAAGCTATAGGTCGTTCGAATCAAAATGTAGGAAGACAATCTTTCAAAGTCACTTATTTTTCACTTTAAGACGCTTTGAGAATACACAGAACCAATTTAATCATCTTTGGTGATTAAATCAACAACCACCCGGTCGCACAAGGCGATCTCACCACTTCGCTACCGAGAAGTGTCTTTTGAATACGTTAAAGTGCATTCTAAGGAGTTATTAGACGAAAGGAGGATTCATAAGATGACATGTTTAAGATATATTTATGTTACAAAATCATTGAGTAATAAATAAAGTTCAGTGCCGAGTTTAGGAGATTGGATTACGTTGATATGTGTGATGGGTACTTGGTCACCCTTTGGCATCCAGGTTTCCCTTCAATATTACAATATAACACAATTTATTCTCCAATTATGCCACCGAACAGGTTGAGATTATATTGCATTTTTTTCCATGACACTGGCAAAAAAAATCAATAAAATCTTTTCGATCTAGGCGTTCACCACCTGGGGTAACAAGATGCGAGAGAGGTGGGACACATTCCAGGTGATATCCAACTTATTTCAGCGAGCCCGGAACCAGAGTGCAGATATCAGCCTCAACTACCTAGGCTACTGGACTGATAACGGTAACCAGTCTAATCTGTGCTTCCTTCTGAGGCGTTGGTCATTTAGTCTATGTAGTTGTGAGTTGTCAGTTATTTCAAATACGAGCCATTTCATTGGTCGCATTGTGGTTTTCTTGAGGATTTTCAATCATTTAGCACTTCTCGAAAATATGTCAACAAACAAACGGAATACGACAACTGCGGATCTCTGTCTCTGTCTGTCTGTCTGTCTGTCTGTCTCTCTCTCTCTCTCTCTCATGATCAGTATCATAACCAAGCCGAAAAGCCAAAGCGTCTACAGTGATAATGTTCTGTCCAACCTGCAGGTGCCTACTACTACTACCACCCAGAGAACAACAAAACATTCGAGGACACCATTGTAGATGTTCACAAGTATGCGGTCAGTAACAAGCTACCTTACAGGTGAGTAGAAATTGTGAGAAATAAACACACATCTAGAATTAATAATCGTTGTCGCCGGGTTTAAATCGTCTCACGCTGGGGCGAATCCTGTGTAAATTACAAGGCCCAGAGTACTGGTAAAACCCAGGAGAGAGATTAGCTGAAGTTGTAAAATATTGTTTCTCCGTCGACCTAAAAGAAAGGTGTTTACACGTAGACGACTTAGTTGTAAAAATTGTAACAGTACTGAGCTCCAAGCCAGGGAGATATACCAGTATCATTTCAACGACCTTGGTAAATCGCGGTCTGGAATCGAACCCACGACTCTCTGTATACTGGGCTGATGCTCAAAGTACTAGATCACCAGCAGCTCAGCGTTAACACTTGAAAAAAAGGAGGAAAAGTTTGACCACGGGTTGAACAGTCCTTACTAATGAAACAAAATGAGAATATCACCTAGATTTCACGAAACTTCTCGGCGTTCCCCAAGTTTGTGTCACGACAATATAGTGAACATACTTATGGTACTATACTCATATTGATAAATATTGATATTAAAACACTTATGTGCACATATGAAGCATGATGCGATAATGACAATATCCAATATAGTAGTTATAGTAACCAATAGGTCCTGTTTTCTGTTTGTTGCCATAGATACGTTCAGCTTGACTCCTGGTGGTACCCAAAAGACAAGCAGTTCAACGCTGTGACGTCATGGACGCCGATGCCGTCAGTTTTCCCGCACGGTTTACAGTGAGTATAACTGTCTGATGGTTTGTTCTGCAAAGTGTCCTCTAGCACCAAAACCTATATTGTGAAAATTTATTATGGTACAATATACATGAAAACACGTGCACTTATTTACGAAAAATCTGCTTTCTGTGTCGATAAATAAGGAAATCATAGACCTTCAAAATATCTCAAATCCAGAAGTTTGATTTACAGGTCTCTGAACATGTACTCTCTCTTTCTCTCTCTCTCACAATTTTTCACTAAAATGAAAAATATAATATATTAAATTATTCAGATTTTTGTCTCAAGGAATCATTAATATATCACTGGACATAAGACTATCAGATATCTTGAAGGTGGGGTCTGTTGTTTTCTAGGTACCTCCACAATGAGACGGGCTGGAACTTTGTGGCACATAACCGATACTGGTGAGTGTCTTTACCAACCACCATCACTAATCTACCATACCCATAAAAACGGTATCACGTATGTCGTCTGTAACAACGAATCCCCCTGTCAACATCCATAAATATGTTTCTATACATTCTTCTAATAACATATGTTCATAACGTTACACTAAGGTCTTCATTGAATTACGAGCAAATTACGAACATTTTAAGAACATCCTTTACCCCGAGAAAATATAGACTAGTGCCCTCCCTTCTGGCCGTGTAAAATCCACATCTAGATGATACATCTCCTTCTGTTTCTTTATGCACTAGTTGCAGTAGTTCTGTGAGCAGCCCTCCATATGTAATATATGACAATAACGTAGTATGTGGCCATTGATTGTCTTCAACAAACAAATACTGACGTAAAAATTACACACGTTAGGCTATAAACAAACCAAAGAAAGTGTTTCTGGTGTCATGACATTTTTTTTAAATAGGGTCGGGCTACCAGAAGCATTTTCCTCATTAGAAAAAGAACTATGATACACCCCAAATGTTTCCTAATG
>JAIFHC010000383.1:0-50000 GCA_021229015.1 Solen grandis | reverse complement strand
TAAATGAAAGAAAAGATTCACTAAATTCTATAACTGATGATTTTTAGCTGACATTATTAATACTGATGATTGTATTAATGTATTTTCCAATTTTCTATCAAAAGTTTCTTTTGAAAATTTCGGTCAGAGAAAACGTGTGGCAAGTAATTATAAATGTGCATATAAAGTACCTTTGTTTGACCAGGAGTGCCACCAGGCTAAGGTGAATTTTTTCAACAGTAAACGTCTTTTTAAATCAATCCCAACAAATGAAAATAAATTATATATGATCGAACAAAGAAATATATTTTCAAAACTTAAACGTAAAAAGAAATATCTGTTTAATATTAAACAACGTCAAAGTATTGCACAACTAGAGAAAAATAATCCCAGAAAATTCTGGAAATATATTAATGAGTTAAAAAATAACAATAGTACCAAAAGTAAGAATATACCCGAACAGGATTTTGTCGATCATTTCTCAAATTTGTTTAAAAGTGATACGGACATAAACAATTATTTTGCTAGCATGAATAATGAATCTGTCATAAGTGTCGAGGATTTAGATAAACCATTCTGTGAAGATGAAATTATAAAAACTATTTCTTCTATGAAAAGAAACAAAGTGCATGTACCGATTCGGTTTTACCTGATTTATTTATAGATACAAAACATTTTATTGCTCCATATTTGTGTAAAATATTTAATAAAATTTATGAAACTGGTATATATCCTGAATTATGGACAAAAAGTATTATTGTTCCGATATTTAAGAAAGGAGACATAAATAATCCCGCTAATTATCGTGACATTTCATTAATAAATTCGATGGCTAAAATATTCTCACTGTGTTTAAGAAACCGTCTCAATACTTGGAGCGAAAAGGAGCATATACTAAATGATATTCAATTTGTTGTTGCTGTTGTTGTTGTATTGGGGTTTACCGTCGCTGCGATAGTATTTCAATCATATAGCGACGTCCAGCTAATTACAGGTGGAGAAAGATCCGAGTACACAGAGGTACCCGGGTAGAACCACCGACCTACCACAAGCCAGCTGGAAGGCTTCCTCACATGAAAAATCCGAAGTCCCTACCGGGATGATATTCAATTTGGTTTCCGTGACAAACGAAGCTCAGTTGACTGTGTTTATTCTACATAGTATTATACAGCGAATTGTATCGAACAATAAAAAACTTTACTGTGCTTTTATTGATTATAAGTCGTGTTTTGATACCATTAACTCAGATGCATTGTGGGTAAAACTTGTACAAGCCGGAGTTAGTTGTAAATTTCTTAATATGTTAAAATCACTATACAGTCGAGTTTCGTCTTGTGTAAAAACATCAAATAACGGTAGTGTGTCAGATTACTTTGATATCGCACTCGGCTTGAAGCAAGGCGAGCCCCTATCGCTGATTTTAATTTTATTTTTCATGAATGATATAAGTGATTGTTTAAAGAATGAGGATTTTACTGAGGCAGATTTAAATCAATTGTCGATATATCTTTTACTATTCGCCGATGATTTAGCTCTCTTCACAACAGATAAGCATAGTCTCCAAGAACAATTAAACAATATTTATAATTATTCAACCAGATGGGGTCTAACTATCAATGTAAATAAAACTAAAATTTGTATTTTTGAAAAACGCCGTGAGAAGAATAATCTTGAATGATTTATAAATAGTGTGAAAGTTGAAGAAGTAGATTGTTTCTATTATTTGGGTGTAAAATTTGTTAAAACAGGAAATTTAAGAGCAGCCGTAAAAGTATTAAATGATCAAGCTTCTAGAGCAATGAATAATCTCTTATCATTATTCAAAAAGGTATCTCTTGATATCAAAACTAAATTATCATTATTTGATAAATTTATCACACCAATTATACTTTATTGTTCAGAGTTGCGGGGAATATTTAACTTTGATGAGGTTAATAGCTTGCATATAAGGTTCTGTAAAATAATCCTAGGTGTAAATAAAAGCACAATGAATCAAGCAGTATTAGGCGAGTTAGGAAGAATACCGTTATCAGTGATTGCTGTCCAAAGATCCCTTCGATACTGGCTTAAAGTAAGATCAAGTAATATTCTCACATTGAGACAGGCGTTTTATTCACAATGTCGTAATAACCAATTAAAATCAAATAAGTCATGGGCATTTAGAATTAAACAACAGTTAGATTATTTAGGACTTTGACATTTATGGTACAACGAACATATTGATATGACATTCTATCCAGCTATTCGGGAACGATTAATTGATCAGTATAAACAGAAATGGAAAGGTGACATAACTAATTCAAGTAGGCTAAAATATTACAGCAAATATAAGGAAGAATTTTTCACAAATATAAAACATTTTTGGTTAATTAAAAAGGAAGGCATGATAATATTATTTTGGCAAATAGAATATGTGTTCATTGTACTCAAAATCAAATAACAGATTTTTTAAATTAATTATTTTTTTCATTAAAATTCATATATATTATGTCAAAAAAATCTGTTAAAGTTCAGTCAAACATTGTAAAATATTTAAAATATGCGTTTATGGAAAGGAATCAGCATGTTTTGTAGTTTATTTATTTATTTATCTATTTATTTTTTTTACTTATAATTATAAAATTGAAATTATAATTATTATATATTCATGATTTAGTGAACTTTTTTTCGAATTGTATAGATGTATATTGTGTCGTTTTGTATGTATCATAATGTATTACATATGTGTTCGGCCAGTGGCATATTGTATTGCCGATTTGCCTAATAAATTGTGTTGAGAGTTGAGTTGGTAAAAAAAATCCCTTTTCTTCCGTTTTTAAGTACATGTATGTTTCTAGTTTCCCAAGGCCTCTCTCTAAACCCGTTTGATGTCTGCCTTCATTTCTTATCTTGGAAACTCAGACGTCTGGATGGCATTTCCTATACATTGTTGGCATCCTCATGAAAAAAGTTCTCACATCTAAGAGTAACCCCTCTCGACGGCTCCTGATTTCCCAATGGGATCGAAATCCCAAACCCTCGGATCTGCAGTCGGTTACGTTACCACTGGACGACAGGGCCCTTAAAAATAATTACAATTGATACGCTGGAGGGCCGATCGCACGAGCACCAGCAGTCTGAAAATGTTTCCTATATTTATCATTATATTTAAATATATTTACGTCACATTGTTTCTATGTTTGTGGTTTGGATCAATGCGGGGAAAAGCGCATGGAATCAAAATAAAACCCTAATACTTCCTTTCCGTGTAGGTTTGTTATTCTGAGTAAACCCCCGTAGGAAAGGACGACTCGTTGTTGGAGGGATTGACTCCGTACATGAGTAAGCGGCTCCTCGCAGGTTTAAATTACTTAAGTACGTTTCGGCGAGTATACACTGAGTTCTTGGTCAAAATATGTTTTTGAGAATTCTTTTATTTTAAGTAAGATTTTAAAGGACAACCCAAATTCTAGGATTTATTTGTTTAAGAAATCAGTTTAAGTATATTTGCCAAATATTGAAGGTCTAAAAGTCATGAATGGTTACACTTTCAATTAAAAAATTGTTTGTCAGGTTTAACGTCCCGCCGACAGTATTTCAGTCTTTCTGAGACAATGCCTACTTGAAACAGATATAGTGCTGTCACACTGTTGAATCACGCCGTAGACATGTGGTGGCATGATACCACACCAAGTCACATTATCCTGACACTGGGCCAACCAGTTTTGCCCTACACTACCCTTATATGCTGAGCACCAAGCAATACAAAGGCAGTTTTAAATCTTTGATAAATATAAAGTTATTTTATCAAAACACTTCTCTTTGATGCACATTGAAACTTGCTTCGGGCCGAATTTTATAAATACCTGCAGTTTTCACTGAAAGACGGTGCGCTGTATTACAATGTGTACTCTGCCGATGACGCTTTAAATACCGAAATGCTTCACTGATAATGATGCGCACAACATACTCCATCAACGCCACATATCTTTTTTAAAAGATATTTCTTGCTATACATACTTGTCATGACACAATCGAAATGGAATGGAAATCTTATGCTCTTTTATCTTTTTCTATGCAGGTTTGGGAGTACAATGTATTTTCACTTGTACATATTAATACATCATTATCTTCAAGTGTAATAAAATATTTTGAAAATATTATTTCAATATGTTCTAATATTATTTTAAAATGATTTTTTTTTTCTAATTTTGATGCCTTATTATATTTTTTTTCTCAACAAATTAGTCAATAGTTATATTCTATCCAAACTAGATCTTCATAACGAGTTTCCCCTGTTTTGAATTCATATATATATTTCAGTTATAATCTAGAATACGTATGTGGTAAATTTCAGAAAAATCGCACTAAATTACTCGCTGAAACGACATTAAAGGTGAACCACAAATTTAATTTTTTTTTCTTAAAAAAAAACAACAAAAAAACAACCTTCCTACCTATTTCGTCCATTTTAATAACATAAATCATGATCATAACTATTTTGAAAAAAAAAAGGTATGTTTAATGCTGTTTTTGTTAGCTGATCGGTAATTCATATAGTTTTTTTTTGATTTTTTTTTTTGGGGGGGGGGGGGGGGGGGGGGGGGGCTCATGTGATTCCCTAGCTATGACGTCACTGATAGAGCAAATTTCTTCGACTGTGTACCTTATCTTTCTTAATTTCTTAAAGGTGTGTCCTATTATAATTAATTTTTTAACATGTTTAATTCAGAAATAAGCACACATTAACAGTCAGAAGTTTTCTTGTGTGCAGAATTTTAAAATTATCATGATTTGATTTATTTTTGACGGCAATGACTTAGAGACATTGAATATAGAGTTAAATTCAAACAACATATTATCTTCAAGAAACACAGTTTTTATATAGCATCTAAATACAATCACAGTATGATGTAACTATAATTAAACAGAAAAAGCCTTCGTAATATTTTGTATGCCATGTACGGAATTCCGTTAGGGCCATCTACATATTCGCCTATAAATGGAGGAATCTTAAACGCAAGAACATGAAATCGCGACGTTACGATGACGAAAACGCGTAAGTACGATGATGAAAATGCGACATAGTTTTGCATTTTTATCATCGTAACTTCGCGTTTTCGTCATCGTGTCTTCGCGTTTTCGTCATTGTACTTTTGTGATTTCGTGTTTTCGCGTTTCTGATATTTTTCCTATATAGGCGGTGGCCCTAACGGAATTCTGTAACTATGAACCTTGAAGTCTTGGTTAACAGTTGAAATGGTTCACTTGGTTTAACTTTCTTTCGTCTCTAGGTCTTATACTGGAATCTTTGTGCTTCTCTTCTTTCCTTAAATAGAATGCACCCTTTGGCATCAATATGCTAGCAACAATGTGTTTTTTCTTAACCTGCAACTCTCTCTCTCTCTCTCTTTTACGACGCTTTCTCCTTCTCCCATTCATCTCGCCAATCAAACTTCCATGATTTATCCTGACTAAACATTAGCGCCCAAACAAAATTTATCTTGATCTATAATCAACCCTACAAAATATTCCATGATTCCATGCAGATCCCATTCAGTTATACTGGCCTTGCAGTGTGACTAGCCTAGTTTTATCTACAGATCTTTGCACTCTAAGCGAATGGCTATTAAAACAATATAATAATTATTCCCAGACTAGAATGGTCAGCATTCTTATGTTAGTTACGAATGAAGTAAAATATATTCCATTATACATTCCGACTAATTGATCAATTGAAAAAAATGAAATAATATACATAGAAATTATAGAAAGCATTACGTACCATTCCTGCCCAGAATTGCTGTTGTCATCATAAATGTTCATTCCATTACAAAAAAAGTCCGCTCATTATTGTCAGATTAAGTTCTCAAGTTATATGAATATGTCATTCTGTATTTGTTGTCATCATAAATGTTCATTCCATTACAAAAAAAGTCCGCTCATTATTGTCAGATTAAGTTCTCAAGTTATATGAATATGTCATTCTGTACTAACAAGTTATATGAATATGTCATTCTGTACTAACAAGTTATATGAATATGTCATTCTGTACTAACAAGTTATATGTCTGATTGTATCATTATATTTCATTTGCTGTACACTATACTACAATATTTATTTTGGATCGAATTATAACGTAAAAGCGATAACACGCCTATATACTTTTTGTAATAATTCCCCTTATATCCTCCTGAATAAAATATGCTGATCTGAAACACGTGAATTCTCTCTCTCTCTTTCTCTCTCTCTCTGATAACATGTGAATTGAAAGCAAATATTGAATAAAACACGTATTCTTACCTAGAGGAAACATGACAACAAATTCTATACATAATAGACGTATAGTTAAAATTGTTAAACAGTATGACCACTCAGGCTTTTATTTAAAAATAATATAAATACTTAAGTATTTATTTTTTACAGTTCTTGAAGAGAAACATTTTTCTAGTCAGGACCGCTTAGGCCATATAAAGTATGATGAAAAAAGTCTACACATTTGTTTATTTAATATATATAAATGGCCTATTTACAGTGTGGCCATACCACGTGGTATGTGACGTTATTTAAAGCTAACGCAAAAAGCATACTTTTCATAATTCAGAGAGAAGTATTTTATTTCATTGTCAATTTTAATGTTATATAGCGAAGCGGAAAATTGTCACGATACATATGTCACGATGATTCTTTTGTCAGCTGTAGAGATTTTCTTAACATTTGGGAAAACCTTCCGAGTTCGTGAAATTTTGTTTGCTAACACTAAAAGCTAGGATCATCTGACAAAAGTATCAGGGCTTTTGTGTAGTGCACAATTTTCCGCTTCGCATGTACTTTATCCCTTTAAAACTGGTGAAGAAATAAATTACTTTCAGCAGTTTTCTTTTTCGAATCGAGGCAAATAATGCCTTATGTGATAGCTTAAACTAAAGTCATATACCATATGGTATAGCCACACTATAATGTCTTATGCGACAGCTTAAATTAAAGTCATATACCATATGGTATAGCCACACTATAATGTCTTATGCGACAGCTTAAATTAAAGTCATATACCATATGGTATAGCCACACTATAATGCCTTATGCGATAGCTTAAATTAAAGTCATATACCATATGGTATAGCCACACTGGTTTAGTAACATCATGATATATCGTCTTATTTATACCCTGGAAGTTACAAACATATAATTAAATGGCCTCGTGGTTTAAAGATAGAAATGAAAGCAAGAAGAAAAGAAAGAAAAAAGAATGACCAAGGGAATTCAAACATAAATGTAAAAGAGTAGTTATTATCAATAAGTACCAATTTAAGTTTTATGTCTACTAATGGGTCTAAAGAAAGGAGGATGACCTTAAAAAATATACATAAATATTTGAAGATATTAAATATTTAAATAAGTAAAAGAAAAACTTAATTCAGAATTTTAAAAACATTGTTTGTTTGTCTTGTTGGCCAGGCAGTTTTCCAGTCATTTGGAGACTATTTCTACTTAAGACGGGTATATAAAGTGCTGCCACACTGCAGTATCGTGCCTCATGCAGCATGATATCACCCAGTCACGTCATCCTGACACTGGACCAACCAGTCCTGGAACTAACCTTATACGGATAGCGACTTTAGTAAGTAAGTAAGTAAGTAAGTAAGTAAATAATTTATTATCGTGACATGTGCAATAAGATAATTACATACAAACTGTAAACAATCTAAACAAAAGAAAGCACCCGGCCCAATGGGCCTATATGTCACCAGGTCAAAAACAGTAATGATAAAACATAATAATCAATGTCACATAGAAAGTAATCAATAGAAAATGCAATGATACGGCGGCATAAAATTGAAGCATATTTTAAGAATATATCACAGTTCTCCTGCAGAGGTAAGCTTTAACTATAAATTTGGCTGTTTTTCTCGGGTGAGTATTTAATAAAAATGTTAATTTATCATCCGATGACAAGTTTGTATAAACAGTTTGTAATAGTATATCCCCAAACACATTACTTCGGATGGTATTATAGAGATCACAGGTTAAAAGAAAATGCTTTTCGTCTTCAACAACATCTAAGGCACAGAATCTACAGAGTCTTGAATCAACAGGTTCACCAATATATCTGCCAGTCTCAATTCGTAAGGGTAAAATGCCAAACCTAAACTGACTATAGAGTGAGCGTTCATATTTTTTCAGGTTTAAAGTTACGTAATCCTCGCAACTAAAGTCATTTTTAAACAACCTGTATGTCCTTAATTTTGGCACGTTTTGAACATCATGTGACCATTTTCTGCTGTAATATTCCGTTACGGATACGGATAGCGACTTTAGTATGTCCACACGGCCACATGGACCGGTTATCTATCAAATAATACATGGCATTGCGGGTGATTTGTGGACTGGTCTGTCTGTCGAACCGGCGAACTGAGGTAAGTTTATTGACCATAGCAAATATTTATGTTGACCAGTCCATAGACCTGCATATCGATCAAAATACTTGTTATTGTTTGTTATATTATTATATATTAATGGCCTTGGTATAAATTGTATGGTATGGGTCTATCTGGTAAATTGCCAAAGGTCATACAGGATATGTATTCAAAGGTTTAAGTTTCTCTTCATATTCAGATCATTTTGAGTGCTCGGTCGGCCTCAGGCAGGGAGAGGTCATTTCGCCGATCCTATTTTATCTCTTCTTACAAGATCTAGTATTATGTTTGATGGATAAAATCGACTCTGATCTTACATTTTATGATTTGTCTTTAATTCTTATGTTGTTTGCTGATGATATGGTTATATTTGGGAAAACAGTAAATGATCTCCAGCATAGTCTCAATCTTTTACATGCTCGTGAATCTTGGGGACTTACGGTTAACCCGGACAAGAGTAAGATTGTTGTATTTAGAAAAAAGGGTCGTATACAGGGAGATGAAAAATGGACATATAATGGAATACATTTACAGATTGTGGGCAATTTAGGCACAATTTTTGACTTGAGTTTACCGTCGCCTCGACAGTCATATAGCGACGCCCAGCAAATTGCAGGTAGAGGAAGACCCCGAATGCACGGAGGCATCCAGGTAGAACCACCGACCTACTGCAAGCCAGCTGGAAGGCTTCCTCACATGAAAATCCGAATGACCCTGCTGGGATTCGAACCCACACGGTGAGGCGCTGAGTGAGTGCTAAAGTCAGCGACTTTACCTTCTCGGCCAAGGAAGGCACACTTTTTAATGATACTGGCAACTTTTCTATGAACCAGGAAACTGAAGCAGGAAAGGGCTTAAAAGCAATGCATACATTATTCAATAATACGCACAATTTCCCATTAAGGCCGAAAACTATGTGTCAGCTATTTTATGCCTTTGTAACTTCTATTTTATGCTACTCACTGGAGTTTTGGGGATTTGGTAAGTCAAATATTAATGAAAGAATACACCTGAAATTTTTCAAACAACTTTTAAATATCAAAACAATTCTAGTAATATGGGTGTATACGGCGATCTGGGTAGATATCCTCTTTTTTATTAATAGGCAAGTCCGTATAATAAAATATTTCCTGATTGAGAAATGTAATACTGGTACAAAAAATTGGGCTAGCAACGTTAAACTACTTCTTGATTCACATGGATTCTCAGACGTTTGGAATAACCCTAGCAACTATTATATTGATACACTCCATCTAGAATGCAAAGAACGGGCTGTAAGTATATTTAAACAGTCATTGTATAATGACATTAGCGCTAATAATACCTTATTCTCATATAAAACATTCAAAACACAATTAGAACACGAATTTTATTTAGAAACATAACCCAAAAAGTATAGGAATGTACTATCAAGACTTCGACTGTCATCACATTCGAATCGAATCTGGTCGTTATGGTAATAATAAATGAACGTAACTTGCGCAAATGTACTGTATGTAACTCTGGTGACATAGAGGACGAGTTCCATTTTATATTTAAATTTCCTTTATATAGAGACCTACGTAATCAATATATTAGTAAATATTATTGTAACAGATCAAGCTTTGTAAAATTTTATCAATTGATGCAATCTTCTAATAGGTTAGAATTATTGAGTACGGTGGCATAGAGGTGACACGCACATTTCTTTTCATATGTAGAGGAACGCGATAATAAGTCGAGGGAACGAGATAATAAGTCGAGGGAACGACTTATTATCTCGAGGGAAGAGTTATTACGAGGAAAGACTTTCGAGGAAGAGATAATAATCGAGGAACGAGATTACTGAGGACGTGTCAACCAATCATATTACTTGTTACAATTGTCATTCATGATATTCAGAGACGATCATATTGTTATTTATTTACGAGAAAGGCTTTCTAAACGCCAAACTATGTTATGCTGAACACACAGGACGCGTCCGTTTCCGTAAAGCCAATCACATAAATTTTTGTACTCGTTTGATTTGGAAAGGAGAAATTTTAAGTTATATCAAAACAGTTAAGGATTTAATTCTGAACTTATTCAGTTAGTCTGGAGGTTGTCTCAGTTACAGAAATATTGTCGATGGACCGTTAATCTCATTAAACAAATAAACACGGACTCAACATACGGACTCTTGATTGCAATATTTGATTTGTTGACTAACTCGTTCCCTCGAGATAATTAGTCTCGGATATTAATGTTCCTCGATTTTAACTCGTTCCCTCGAGATAATTAGTTCCCTCGAGATAATTAACTCGTTCCCTCGACTTATTATCTCGTTCCCTCGACTAATTATCTCATTCCCTCGAGATAATAAGTCGTTCCCTCGAGATAATTTACTCGTTCCATCTCGTTCCCTCGACATAAAAAGTGTAGCGCATGTCACCTCTATGCCATCGTAGATTAGGGAAATTTGTGTATCACGCATTTAGTATGCGCAATTCATTTATTAACAACGTTTCATATTACGCACCTCAATACCCAATATATAAACTTTGTACTCTGTTCAATGATATACCCGATTTTTGCTAATGATTGTTATTTCTTCATTAATATGTTGCAACTTGTATTAATTATTTGCCATCCTCTATATGCAGAAAATAGTCACCATTGTAGCACACTACTTTGTCACGACCTCATTTTAAAGCTAAGATGTATTACGTGGTTTGTATGCAACTAGAAACGTGTATAGGTTAACGTTGCGAAATAAAATATTTTGAATCTTCAATCTATACCGATTCTTTATTTTTCCTATGTCCCGTCAATTGCGTTGCGTGGTATATTATTTTCAGTCGTTCGCACGTCGTTATTTGATTTTTAGAAATAATTTTGGCTATGACCTATATTTCACAGTTGAATGAACATGTTGAAATTAGTTGTTCAGGTTTACCTTTGTACTTAAGCTTTTTTTTGTATGTAGATCGCTTCAGATTATCATGAAACTTTTTTTCATTCATAAAACTTGGTACACATGTATATCATGATATGAACCTTTTGACATTTATGAAATTTTATGGCTATGACTTATATTTCACAGCTGAATGAACATGGAAAAATTGGTTGTTCTGTCCCTGAGTTTATTTTTTTCCATGGAGATGAATTCATATCTTCATGAAACTTTGTACAGATGTACATCATGATATGAATTACTTAATATTTTTGCAGTTAAATGCGAGTGTGACCTAAATTACACGGTTTGATGAACATTGTAAAATTGATTGTTGTGTCTCAGTTTTACCTTTGGTTTTAAGGGTTGTTTCTATGAAGATGACCTCACATAATCATGAAACTTGATACAAATGATCATCAAGATGTAAACTTTTAAAATACAAGCAAAATATATAGTTGTGACCGACCGCCACGTACATCAGTGTCGCAGACACATTTTCTCGTTGACATTTATGAGTACGCGTGGAATCTACACATAGTGAATAATGCTAAGTATTTATGTCTCCTTCCATAATTCTGACATCAGAAATTTTGGATTTTTTTTTACATTTTTCTACATCGTCTTGTCCCATTTTGTTTGTCCGGAAGATACAAAGATTTTTTAAAAAAAAAAATCCCCTTTTTCATAATGTGTCCTTAATGATAACTCGTGTTCTACTTATGCTATTGAAATGAAATTTCATTTATGGAAAGAAGTTGATGAGAGGAAGTTTCAAGCACAAGGTCCATATCTTTGACCTCAGTATTTTTTTGGAGTTATTCTTCCCTTTGCACAATTTCTTGACCGCAACATGTCAACTGTTCTACTTATGCTATTGAAACGAAAATTCATCTATGGAAAGAAGTGCCACATACAAAGTCAATATTGTCAGCCCTTTAACAATTTACTCCATGAATACTTATGACGTATTTCAAGATTCAGTGAATATTAAACAACATGAATTTTAACAATGGGATTTTGCCATGAAGTAGAATCAGCCATGTATTCAATTTGCGCAAACATCTGCAAACGTTTTGTACACTAGCCACACAGGGCTTACCTGTTACATGTCACGCTTATTATTCTTTCACATGTGAAAAATAACAATATATGCCTATTTTAAGCCACTGTTTGTAAAAGTGAGCTAATGTTTTGGTAACTGAAACCAAGATATAACAGCTACTTTTTCAAAGAAAATAAATCAGACCCTGATGAGAGGGCTCTTTAAACATATCCCTGTGAGCCTCACTGTGTGTGAGAAGGGCGGGCATCAGTTTTCTATGAAATTAATCTTTAGTTGAGTATTATGTCTGTTAAAAACATATTGAGTATTGAATGCCAAATATGGTATGCGATTCTTTCATTTCGAAAGTATTTTTAGAGAATATTTGTAGCCAAACATGATGTATATTTCTGCAAGAATTAATGAGATGTAATAAATCAGGTGCATCACATGTTGACAATAGACAATTTCACCAGAGGATCGGCAATACTCGGTATAATTCGCTGATTTAAATTGACCAGTCAGTAACTTGGGAAATTCTCGAATAGATTGATTCTGTGTGGAAGTATACACCAGTCAATTGTAACTACTCGGTCATATCCGTCGGTGCTCGGATATAAAGCTCGTATGTAAGTGTAGGAATACACCTGTGAGTTGGTTGACGAACCACGCATGTAAAATATATAATTCCCTAAACCTGTCATTTTGTCAATTTTTCAATTCAATTCAGTTCAATTTTTTTATTACGATTGAATAAGACAATTTGTTCACATAAAACAAATGTTGCAGCCGATTTATTTCTTTTTCGGAAGGATTTCAAACCAGAATGTTTGTCATTAATGTGTTATGATCGGAAATTCGGATAGTAAGTACGGACCGGACAAGAACAAAAAAAATCAAACTTGTATTGACTACGCAGTGACAAAGATGACAGTGAACTTTATTCATACAGTAAATTAGTTTGACCGCTGAAAGAGTATATATGATAAACAATCTTTTGTGGCCGTTTTGCCCCATCTATGAGCCGCTCCTTGTGCAATATGTTATTGTTTGCTACTGGTTGTCACGCCTATGTAGGGGGTAGCGCCAAAACGAAAGTAGAACACAAATGTGGACTACCAACCGCCTATAGAAAGAGTTAAATCTGTCAGAATAGTAAAGGCAAATCTTTACACTTCTAATGATAATATTTATTTGTGTAAGAATGTCATATTCTTTACATAAACTTTAAAAAGCTGATAAATCACAAATTCATAAATAGTTTCTAAAATATAGCAGCTTTTCATGAATTACGATTAAGTAAACAAATATCACAGGAATACTCAATTTACTGAAAATGGTGATGATGATGATGATGATGATGATGGATATCACAGTATCGACATCACAGGAATAGTAGTATCACACATTGTCTATTATTACACATTTTTTTAAGATTATGATTGATTATAAAAATATTTTTAAACAATTATCATTAATTCCAGTTAAACTGTATTTTACCTAAATCATAATGATGCAGATTGGGTGTTGAAAATGCAGGAGTGAACAGAAATGTGCATGTTGTTATAGTTCTGACAAAGGAATATGAATTTTTATATAGCATGTGCATTATAAATATTTCAGTTAGTTTGCTTTGCATTAATTTTGTTTTTGTAACAAGTACATTATTCTCAGCTAGATGTTAAGTTTTTAGGAGATTGATTAACTTAGTATTAAGAATAATGCTCCATATCCAGTACTTGTTTAAAAAAAAAACTTATTACAAAAAAGCAATACTATAATTATATTTAAAAGTAGAGTAAAGGTGGTGAATGTTTGCTAAGAGGTGGATGGAGGCCAACATTTCCCTAAACTTCAGTAATATATTTATGACTTCCTCAAAGATATCAAATAAATTATGGCAGAAAGACCAAATGTCGCAGTGAAAGGTATTGGGGAAATTACGTCAGGAAATTTGGTTTCCTCTAGTCTGTGGCAACTCCTTTTGAGATGATCTACAAGTATGCACTTGGCCAGAATATGTGAAACAGATACTTTTGCAGTTTCAAACAAATCCAAAGCCCAGGAGCAACCAGATTATCGGTGTTTATATATATATATATATATATAGTAGCTTAGAACACTGCTTTTTCTCTATGAAATTAATCTTTCTGAAGGACTTACGTTTAATACACGGTGCATTTGACAAAAGAGAGCAAAGTTGCATGGAAAACCTCCAAACTGTTTTTATTTTTTAATACAGTACAATATTTCCTTTGTATTTTTCGACAGTAAAGAAATACCGTATTGTTTGGTTAGCTTTGTAAATGTAATTATAATTATCATAATGTATATAAATGGTTATTATACATAATTTGTTCTTTTAATATTTTCAGAACTGAACCAATTTTTATCATAGCTGTTGCTCCATCCAATTATATAATTAAGGAACAAGTTTCGGCTGTCTTCAATGGACAACGTTGGGCAATATGGCCTAGCTGCTTTCTTCTGTGAGTGGGAAAATAGGCAGCACATGAAACAAGTGGCAGCAAAGAGGAGGAAGAAGAGAAGCCTTTGTTTTAAACCAGTGCTGTAACCTTTGAGGTTCTATATATAGGGTGGAGCGTTTTGTATCCTTTATACACAATCAGAAGCTTCCCATACAAAAGCAGTCAGGGGTATGCTGTATATGTCGCTATTTTCATATAGACAGACTATGTGTGATTACTATGGAGGAGGCTCATATAACAATAGAATGGTAAGTTGTATGGAAAATCTCCATGTTTTTTTATTTTCAAAAAGCAGAAGTCTAGACTTGCGAGAAGTTGTTTGCCTGAATTTACCGAATTTTAATATGAGTACCATTATGATAACAATTCCGTTGTATAGAATAATGACTTAACTTTTCCCTCAGTTAAAAAATGGGATGATGGGAGACCACTTCTCCAATATGAAGTAACATGCAGTGTAGATAGTATGATCTGTAAACTGATTTCACACTGTGTTGAAAACACACATGTAGGGAGGCATGTTTTCAAATATAAGCATTGGTAGATCATTTTGCTTCAGAAAAGAAATCCTTTAATAACCATAATAATAAGCAACATATAAGATGTTTATTATTTCTTTTTTTTTCTTTTTATATTAATTAGACATGCTAAATGGAATATCTGTATACCGATATGTATATAAAAAGTGGATTGGAAACTTTTCTTTCTTTGATAAAATAATATTACTGTTTTTAAAGTAATAATCAATAGTATCTGAATACATAAATATATACATTAACAATTAATATAACTAAACATTTTTAAAATTCAAAATAAATTGAAGATTTGAAAGGGGGGGGGGGGGGGGCATACAATTACTATAAATAATATATAGTGAACCCCTGTGATGATTTTCAGGCCAATTTTCAAGAACCTCAGAGAGCTGACCTGTACCTTTCCAAATTTTGGATATCTGCCATAACAGCTACATCAACACTGGCAAAAATCAAAGAACTGGCTACGACACTGCAAAACCAGAATCTACATGTAGTAGTTGTTTATCTTGATAGGCCAAATATATATATCGAGATTCAAGAGAGGCTGACAAATAAATCAAAATTAATTTTGAAAGGTATGAACTTATCAACCAGTTGCTGAGAAACTGTGCCTTAAACTGAAAACACTTCCTATTACAATTATATGTGCTGATGATATGCAGGCTTGATACTGACCGATTTTGTGAAGTGTTATCCTTTTCAAGCCAGAGGAGATGAAGAGCAGACAAAACTGTGTCTATAGACAGACGGACGGACAAGCTAATTCCAGTATAATCCCCAACAACTTTGATGCTTGATTTACATTTTGTTTAAATGTTTGCATATACAAATAAAATATTTAACATTAAAAATATGTGTGTATATTTCTTTTACATTGTACTTCAAGACCTTACAATAAAAATTCATAAAGTATGTTAAAAATATGATTAAGTGTTAAGTATCTAAATATTCAACAACTAAAGAAAAAGGTACAAGATTGATGCTCAGTGATTGTTTCATTTTCTTTAATTTTACATTTAGGTTTGTCACAGTCCATAGATATAGGATTTTCAGACAGTCATATATTGACATAAATTATCATAAAAGTATAATTAACATATTTATGTGCAAGAATATATTTATACTACTGTGTACTGTCACTCTGAGGTATGACACCATAGACATGTGGCATGATACCAAACACTGTCACCTTATCCTGACACTGGGCCGACCGGTCCTGAATCTACCCTTATATGCTGAACGCCAAACAAAGGAGCTATATCAGTACCATTTTTACGACTTTGGTATGGCCGGAGATTGAACCCACGACTTTTCGGTTCCGAGGCGGACGCTCTATCCTTACGGCCACCAGGACTGGTCTAACAATTTGTTAAAAAACAGTGCAAAGAAATATATATATATATATATATATATATATATATATATATATGCAAAACTTTGAGGTTTAAAATAAAGCATTTTGATAGGTGTAATTATTCTGTAAAAAAGAAAATTGTATGAAAGAATTGAAAACGTTAGAAATATCTACGAACGATATAATACGACAAAATATTAAGTATACATACAAGTAATTTAAAGTTCTTTAACGGTGACGTCAGTGTCCTGTCTTAATATTAAACGTTTACATTTTGAAACTTGTCCACACCGAGTCTCTGCATCATGAGGCAGAAGAAGATAGTTGAAGCGATCCCAATCAGTAAGAAGAATACAACAAACAAGAATGTGTCCAGTCTCTCCAGAAACTTGCGCCATGTAAATACGTCTTCGTCTTTCATTTTACCCTCATCTTCTTCACCAACCTCACATGCCTTTCCTTCATCTTCACCTGCCTCCTTTTCTTTCGGAGGAACATTAGGTACTGCATTCCAATCGGCCTCATCATCAAAGTCTTGGAGACCCTCTGGATGTTCATTCTTCTTCGGTTCAACTTTGTTTTTCTTGGAACAAAACCCAACTTTACATTCTTCCTCGCCGTAGGCTGCGAACAGTTTAGCTTGCATGATAGTATAGAAGACGGACATAACGCTGAGTAAAAGGAGAACGATTAGAAACAAGACAAAGTAAGATATCTGGAGAGAATTGTGGGGGAGGGTGTCACTCACAATAGAAACAAAGATTCCATAGGAAAGGAAAATGGTGATAGAAAATGATCCTTTCTCTCCGGAATCGATGGGGACCAAAAACACACAGACATTGAGAAAAGCCAACATCAGTAAGGGAATTATCATAGTGAAGGTTGCAAAATTTGCTCTCCGCTGAACAGTATAGTGAACCTCAACAAAGTTAGTGTTGTAGCGCTTGGTCTTTGTTTGGCGGATGTCAACAAGGTTCCATTCAGAGTTCTCAAGGAACTCACTGGCGTCCACAATGGAGTCGTGGGCCAGATTAACAGTGGTGACAGTCTCGTCGGAAACATAGTAGGACAACATGCAGTTTTGTTCGTCGAAAGGATAATACTGAATGTCCACTTCACAAACGAAACTGAAAAAGAAAGTAAAGCTTGCATTTTCGTGTATACATATACAACATTCAAAATATAGGTCGTGTCTTGGGTACAATAAAATTTATAAAAATGATCTATTTTGAGTTTCATAACTAGAATAAAAGACAATTCTTTATGTGATGAAAGTGGCTATATAGCGTTTACTATATATTGAAGAAACGTCCAGGAACACTCTATTTTCGCACTACTGCCGAATCATTTAAGAGTATAACGTTTTCATTTGTGTAATATTATTGTTACATTCTATATTTTTACATTGTCCGTGCATTGTAGTAGCAGTAGTATCATTTGTATCCAACAAAATCCTAACGTGTTTATCCTACAGTTGGTTTAAACAAATATGACTTAAAGAAAATTTGGATTTTTAAAAAGAGATATCAAACAAACAAATTAATGAAGAAACAAACAAACAATAAATAAAGAAAAAAGAAAACTGAATCAAGAAGGTAAAATTGAACCTGAAGATCCCCTCTGGTTGCCACTCCACGAGGCCGTTATACTGAACGTTAGCAATATCGGAGTTACTGTCCCCAACCACGCCGTCTCCGTCAAATGCCTGTAACGTAACACTTGAAATTTTAAGAAATTTAACGTAACATTTACTATTCAAATGTATTACATGTACACTTGTAATATGTTGACATTGCACATTTACAATCAAAAACATTACATCATCATTTACGATTATATTTTAGACTGGGAAACACCAGTTTACGTCATAATCGTAATAAATAAATGAATAAATAAATAAACACACTTGTATCAGATTTGTTAACAAATGTGATCAGTTGTTATTGTATATTACATCAAAAATCGACTTCGAAAACATTCGTCACAAAATATTGTACATATGTACTTGATCTTCGTTACGAATTTGTAAATCCTGTCACGCATAAGATCACATTAGTATCCGGTGTTACAGACGTGATTTGTTACAATGTGGTCTGAAACTCAGTGGTCCATTAGTTGGATAAGTATTTGTATATTGCAAGATGTTGAAAAAATATCGTGCCGAACAGAACAAAACGTTACCCATATGTTATAAAGAGAACGCTTTTTGATATTAATGTATTGCCGTTTTTCTTTTCACAATTGTCAGTAGAAAATTATAATGAAATTTACAAGAAATATAGAAGAGATTACAGCTCTCCTTGTCAGTAAATATATATGGTCTATTTTTTAGTTACCCATCCCTAAAGTGTGGATTAAATGACTATAACATTATGTTCACAGTTAATGAGATATTTTTTACCATTTCATATAACATTACACTCATGATTAAGAGGATCTGTTTACAGTAGCAAGATTTTGCATTATGAAACATTTACGCTCACATTAGCAGCGTTTTTTTCCATAGTAAAAAATTATACTATTCAGTTTTATATCTAAAATAATAGTTACAAAGCAATAACACACCCCGTTACCACATAACACATAACATTTTCTATAGTGGTATCACATAGCAATATCGTTGGAATTATCATGGAACAGTATAGTTTCATGGTATCGCAGAACAGTATGGTATTGTGGTATCACGAAACAATATATTTCGTGGTATCACGGAAAAGTATGTTATAATGGTATCATATAAGAATACGTTTGGTGGTATCACGGAAAAGTATGTTATAATGGTATCATATAACAATACGTTTGGTGATATCAATGGACAGTATGGTATTGTGGTATCACGTAACAATATGTTTGGTGGTATCACGGAACAGTATGGTATAGTTGTATAATCTAACAATATGTTTGGTGGTATCACGGAACAGAATGGTATAGTGGTATCACGTAATAACATATTTGGTAGTACCACGGAACAGTATGGTATTATGATGCAGTGTTATCAGATATCAAAACCGCAATGTGGTATCACGGAACAACACTATTAAGTTGTGCAGTATCACGTTACAATATCGTATAGTGCTATCACATTACAATATCGTATAGTGCTATCACGTTACAATATCGTATAGTGCTATCACGTTACAATATCGTTTAGTGTTATCACGTTACAATATCGTTTGGTGGTACCACGTTACAATATCGTATAGTGCTATCACGTTACAATATCGTATAGTGCTATCACGTTACAATATCGTTTGGTGGTACCACGTAAAAACATAGTATGATGGTGTCACAGAACAGCATCGTTTGATGGTGGTATCACATGACATTATTGTAAAGTGGTATCACAATATAGTGGTATTACGCAACAAAAACTTCAGGTGGTTTCATGTAACAAAATCATAAAGTGGTATCACGTTACAGAACTGTAAGGTGATATCATGTAACAACATCGTAACGTTGTATCACGTAACGACTCCGTATAGTGGTATCACGAGACAACATTTTAAGGATGGTATCACGTACCAAAGCCGTTAGGTGGTATCACGTAACAACCCATAGGTGGTATCACGTGACAGCATTGTATGCTGGTACCACGTAACAAAGCCATTAGATGGTATCACGTTACAACCCATAGCTGATATCACGTGAAAACATCGTATGGTGGCATAACGTTCCAATTTCAGTTGTTGAAAGATATAAATATCATCTTTCTATGGTTAATATTGTATCAACAACTAAATGACCATCAAGTTCTAGTCCGATAGTTCTGACTATCCGTGTTTGAAAATTAAGCTGCCCAATGGTTAATTTAACATACGACACATGATAGTTTCTTCATATTTCATTTCCAATTACATACAGTTGAAATACATGTACATGAAGTTGAAATAATACATAGCAAATGGGCTATTAACTTATTTCAGGTTTTCCCCATATAATTTAACACATAATAGAAAATCCATTTTAGATCGAGATAACAGTGTATGTATTAGTTTCCTGTTCGATGGTTACATTTAATCAGATATTTTAATTGCTTCCTTGTTTCTGTAGTGGATATTGTTGCACTTTGGTTAGTTATTAGAGTCATTCTAACAGGCCAAGATATTAAACTCACAAAACTGTTTCCTTTCGATCAAAGTCAATTTGCTTTTTTTCTGTTGGTTTTAGTAAAGAAATACATCGATGTAAATTATTTAAATAGATCTTATCGGCACAGTAGTTCAGTGTTAGAGTGTCAGCTTTGTGTTCGTGAAGTCTGAAGTCAATCATTGATAGGGGCCTCCGTGGCCGAGAGGGTAAAAGTCGCTGACTTTAACACTCACTCAGCCCTCACCGCGTGGGTTCGAATCCCGGCAGGGTCATTCGGATTTTCATGTGAGGAAGCCTTCCAGCTGGCTTGCGGTAGGTCGGTGGTTCTATCCGGATGCCTCCGTGCATTCGGGGTCTTCCTCCACTTGTAATTAGCTGGACGTCGCTATATGACTGAAAAACTGTCGAAGCGACGGTAAACTCAAATAGTCAAGTCAAGTCAAGTCAAGTCAAGTCAAGTCAAGTCAAGTCAATCATTGGTATCAGAGGCAGCGGCAGGTACTCGGGTTGCTATGGGCCAATACTGGCTCTACCCAGGAACTTTTCTCATGTGTATCGGTGCTATACACCGGGCACGCAAAAGAACCAGGGGGTCTATCCTGATATCAGCTAAGGTATCGCATCTGAACTCCATTGTACCCAACCACTGTCTCTTCCGTTGCTGACTCTTATGCAAAAAGCAGGACTCCACTCGTGGGTAATCATTGACACAAGGTCTAATAAAAGTGTGTCTATACTGATAATAATCAGAAAATAATTGCTAGCCATTACAATAAAAGAATAAAGAAAGAAGAAATATAAAATGAAATTTTATCTGACTATACTTATCATCCGCCGATGTAAAATGATAACAGATAACAACACACATACCACCACACTCAAATACACAGTCTACATACAGTCTTGTATTACTATATTACATCCCATGTGTGCCGTATCGAAATTTCAGCAAAAAAACAAACACAAGCACTGTCCACAAACAGTAACACTAACCAAAACTCAACACCGAAAAAAACAAACAAACCGTGGGAAAGATAGAGAGAGTTTTATATTTTTATCTTATCGAGGTATCCCATGCGTGTCTCATACCCCAAACTTACTTTACTAATATTATTTAGAAATGTGCATATTGTAGTTTGGGCCCGAGGCCATATAAATAAATAAACGTTTAAGTTTAAACTAGTGCCTAGATTTGTAGATAGAATGCTGCAAAGCGATGTAATATTTATCTCAGCAGGTAACTCAACATTGAAACTAACCATTATTTCAACAGCAACAACAACAATAATAACATCAACAACAGTACGTTCAGCCCAATAAACAAACAAACATCAATTCACACACATCTCACAAATACCACCTACTTCTTTTAAAGCTTTGATTAGGACTATCATTTGGTCGCAAAACTTCGCCTCATTTCGCCACATTCCGTAACCTGATCGGGATTACTCGGATAATTTCGCCGATTGAAATAGCTTTTTCGCACATGTTATTGTTTAAGTAACAATACATGACATCCGGGTTTTGGATGGCGGATGTAGATAAGTGATGGTCAAGTGGTATCACATGTTACATTGTTGAGTGAAGAGGTAAAGAACCTGACAATGCTATATGAGATGGCCTGTCCCATTGTCCAGCCAGGTGTTGGAACGCTCTTGCCACTCTAGCTGAACCATCAACCATTTTGAAACAATGCCTTAGTTAAGTGAGTGAGAAACGAATATAACTTCTATAAATTAAAGTGTTTTAGATGGGTAGACATGAAAAATGACATTGACATATAAGCTGAGCGTCTGAATGACCCCCAATATTCCGTGTAGGGTCAGTACCACACCCAATGATCGATTATCGACCACTTGTCCAAGTCATATATGTGTATTTCTATAACCCTACATAGGAATAAAGGGGGGTCACCATGTGACGGCGATTCGACCAATAAAAAAGCAAGGAACTTGTGGGAGGTGAAACAAAAATACTTTAAAGCTTTTACCATCATATGTTAACACACGCTTCATATGGCGGCACTCATGATATCATGACTAATTATTTTATATTTATTTATGTTTTTAAGTTCTAAAACGATGTCTTAATTAACTCATCGACTATAAAAAAGAAAATAGCGTCCGAATAAGAATACCCTAGATCGGTAAAACAAACCAATATCATAAATGAATACTGTGAAATCATTAATTTTTGTGGGAAATTAATTTTCGTTGATTTCGTGGAAGGTTTTATCCACGAATATTAATCCCAACGAAAACGTGTCTCTTATATAGACCTCACGTTTTATAGAACATAGATTCACGAATAATGTACCACGAAATTCCTTTATGTACACAATCAACGAAATTTAATGTCAACGAAAATTGATGTAATTTACAGTATCTAAGGTGCCGGAACTCTTGCCTCCATAAAAAAGACTGAACCATTAAACTGAGTGCAGTTGGGTTAACCTTTTCTTTCTATTTTTCTTCATATCTGTTTTACTTAAATCATATTTAGAAAGAAAAAAGTGTTTTGTATTTATACTTTGTAGAGGTAGACATTTGAATTTAGGTACTTGATTCACTTAGTGATTATTAAATTCTAAATTCTAGTTGGGTGTCTGGATGGCGTAGTGGTAACGCGCTTCGCCTCTCACCAATGCGTCCCAGGTTCGATTCTTGGTCACGTACGTGAGAGGGTACAGTGGTCGCCCGTTCAACACATGGGTTTTCTCCGGGTTCTGTGGTTTCTTTTCACAATAATGACCATATACGCCGCCATCAGAGCTATCGAGAGTGATTAATATAAGTTGTGAGAACTTGTTTCGTAAATAAAGTTAAAACTTTAAACTTTTTTAAATTCTAAACGCCGCTCATATTTTTAATTATTTACAACTATCAAATGCTACAAGTTCTAAAGCAAGTCCATGATTGCATTTACCATGTCTTACGTACAGTACGCATTTAAAGATTTAGTATGTTTATAAACTTCGTTAAAAACAATAGTACATTTTAGGTATAAGAGCAATAAAAATGTTATAACAAAAAACCTATTTCTGTATAACACATAGAATTGTTTAGACAATTTTCGGTGACTAAGGCCTGGTCACAACCCAACGTGCGTGTTTTAAGTCCGTAGGTTTTTTTTGTTTTTTTTCTTTATTTTTCTTTTGGTGGGGTGGGGGTAGGCCACGGCCGCTTTTCTGAGGAGTGCCAAAAGCAAGGGGGGGTGGGGGGTGTGGAGTGGCAACAGCAGAGAGGGCGTATGTCACTCGCACGGTTTGCGCAAGGTGTAAGTACGTGGTCTGCACACCACTCTTGGTCGTGAGCGGTTGCGTGCATCGTACGTTGCACACGTGGTAAGTGAGTTGAACGTGCTTACAACGTACGATCTCCGTGCGATTACCATGTTTGATCACGTACGGTGTCCTTATTCACTCGCATGTTGTAAATGCGTGCAGGTGCGATGGACGTGAGGTCGTGGGGTATATATCGGATGAACTTCCCGAGGTTCTCCAGAAGTCCCAGCTGCTGCTTCCACAAGATGCCGCCCATTTCACCACATACTCTGGATTCTGATGCTGCAAGAGCAGCTCTTATATACTTCAGAAATCAGTGCGCGACACGTGCATTGTAAGTGCAGAGCACGTGCTTACTCGGTATGACCCACATGAGTTCTGCGTGCTCATTCGACAGTAGAACTGGGGAAGTGCCGAGTCAGCACAAACCACGCACTTATCACGTGCGCAGCACGCACGCGCTAAGTGCGCCGTCCATAGGGCAAGAGATTGTGAAAGACTCACGGAGTCGGTGCGCTGTGCGCTCCTAGGCTGTAGAAGGCTTGCGCGTCACCCGTACTGGGATGAATCCGTAGATCGAACGCAGCCCGAACGCAGCAAAAGTACCTCATACACCAAAAGTACTACGGGGTGTCCTCCCAAATCTTGCCCACGTTTTTGCAGGTAGACAGCACGCACTTGTAAGTACGGCAGGTCTGGACCACGGCTAAAGAAATCACATCACACCTTAGGTAACAGACAGTAAAAATAATGAAAACTTTACTTTTGTTTCCCTATTAACACACACACACACACACACACACACACACTTTCGAGCAGGAAGGACTTTTGTTTCCCTAATAACTCACACACACTTCCGAGCAGCTACCTGCTGTTTTGTTTCATGATATAACATACATATTTTCTCTGTCTCGCCTTCCTTCAAATACTGACACAACTATGCAGTTGGTTACTAGATTTATATACATGTATAACTCATCTCCTAATTATAACTAGCTGCAATGAGCATTTATCAGGAAAATAAATTAAGTTTTACCCTTCTGAAGCACATTATTTGATCAGCGTATGTGCATATTTTATAAAGTTTAACTCTCAAAAAAGGATGATATTAACATTTTAGCATTGGCTAAACTCCTACCTGTAAAACCTAGGGTACAATAAATACATGTAGAATTAGATTTTGTTGATTTTTCATCAGTAAACGAATGTTTATATAATCCGTAGATGATCATTTATAAACAAGGAAGCGAAGACTATATTGAAAGTTCCGTGAATAAAGTGTAATATTTGACCAAAATAATAAATGTTTTCGCAGCAATTAATTTTGCCATACATAATATATAAAAACGTTTTGACCAGTAAATATATAGATACATGAAATCATTTGTGTTCTTTTCTGAAATAACTGTGTAAATGTCGAGATATATTTCCTGGTGATCTCTCGAGAAAATAAATATCATGGTGTCACTAAATTGTCAAGGAAAACCTCTAGATATGTATCAAGCTTAACAGTACTCTTTTTCTAAACGGTTTACATGTATTAACTTAAATATTAATAGTTGTAGTGTAACAAAAAGAAAATCTGAATTCAAAAATTTTAAGAAAAGGTTTTAGCGGAACTTGAACAAGAGGCCCTAATATTTCAAACAGATTGGTAATCTTGTGTTTTACACACTAGGCTACTATTTAAACAAGTTCTCTTTAAATAAAGATTTTCATTCGAGCACACTGGCCTAACATTGTATAAACACATAACTTCCTGACCATTGTACAAATGCATGTGTATATAATTTCCACTACGGTATTTTAGGACAGTTTCGAGTTCCTCAGTTGAAAATTAACTTCCATTCTAAAGCATTGAATATTTAACGCTGTACTTTTTCATGAAATACGCAGATGTTGATAGGGAAATTATAGTTTTGTGCGATATGCCTTGATTAAAACAACGTAGCTTTTGAAAAGAGACAAAGGCCAAACAAAACATTTCCCATGCTGATTCAGTCCTATAAAATACTCAGATTAGATATAAAGTACCCTGCAAAACATTGTATGTAACATGCTTTCGATTGTAGCATTATGGTAACGAAAAAAAAATTGAATGTTATCAGTATTCTTTGTCTGAATGGTTGTCATGGATACTGAGATATATTTGATAGTACCGTGGAAAAATCTAAATCTAAAGGACGTCAGCTATTTGCGTTTTATACGAATTTTCGGACTGTTCATACTTCCGTGAATTTTGATGCTACTATATCCAAGCATTTAGACATGCGTTAAAATCTGTCAATGTGTTATGTATATTTAGCGGTGCTAGTGCTTTCAATGAAGTGGTAACATTTAGTTAGTCACAAATGCGTTCCAGAGTCAAATCCCATATTCGACAAGGTACGATGGCAGCCCGTGTCATATTTTGTTGTTGTTTTGGATATTTGCGTTTTCATTACATTACATGAGCCGCCATCGAATTGTTGTAATAGTATAAAGAACCCTTTGAAATGATGATCATCACGTGACAACACCAGTCTAATGTAGTCTAATGTCAATTCATTCATATTTTTTACAAGACACATGTGCGTCTGAAAAAAATATGCAAATCAAGTGACGGATGTAAAGATTTTTTTGTAGATAAGTTACTGGATTCTTTATAATGCATCTGATCAAATATTTCTGAAATTAAACACGTCTATAAATTTAGACAAATACCACATAAAATTATGCCCTTACTGGAGAGCAAATTTATAATACTCTGCAGTATAAAAATGTTATTTATCTGCATGTGTTGTGTAAGCACTTACTTGGTCCAAAACTAATCACGAATAAGAAAACCAAATGATGAATAATATATATATACTGTAGTTCATTGCGTATCTAATAAGATAGAATTTGCTAAAGTCTATTAGTCACTGTATGTAGGTTACTTAAAAGAGGTTGATTCATAATAGTTTATATAGAAAATATGAGACGAACTTTTATAATCACAAACTGTTCTAAATCATTCTCTAAAATAACAAATCTAAACAACAACCACACAGCTTATCTCATTTCCGGTCTCAATACTTGATTGGTATAGTTGTCATAACAACACAAAGTTTTATGATTAAATTTCTTACAAGTACATGTGATTTCATAAAACATTAAGTAAATCACGAATTATATATACATATCATATATTGTAACATGACAGTCAATTCAATTTTTTATCCGCCATTAAGACTGACTGGTAAGTTGTGACTATTTATCACCCACACCACCCTCTTCCATATTTCTTTATGCTACAAGCCATATACTATGGTGGCATATTTCTGCCAGCCACTTATCCACTTAGCTATGTTGAAACATTTCTGAAAAATTGTCACATATTCAGTTAGTATCTGGCAAGTAGCAAATTTTCAAGTTATCTACTTAGGTATCTTAACAGGACTTAACTGTCTGTTAGTGCCCACTACTGCCAATCACATATTCACTTATTTTAACTGGATATCATGCCTTTTTCCAGATAATTATGTGAAAAAATGCTTGTTATCCACATAATTTAACTGACTAACTTGAAAAAAGGCGAGATAACCAGTTATCTTAAGTGAATATATGGCTGGCAGTAGTGGGCACTAACAGGCAGTTTTGTTCTGTTAAGATACCTAAGAGGATAACACGAAAGTTTTCTTCTTGCCAAATACTAACTGACTATGTGACATTTTTTCAGAAAAGTTTCGACATAGCTAAGTGGATAAGTGGCTGGCAGAAATATGCCACCATAATATACCATTTTTGTATACGATCATTTAGACCCAGTATGCACCATGAGTTATGATTGACATCTCGAGACTTGTATCTATTTCTCTTTTTGAATATTTAAACCTTGGACGAACACGTAAATATCATCGATTAAAAAAAGAAAATTCACTCAAGTTCATTTATCAAATGATATCGATGAGACGTTGCATTCGATAAATAACGACCCAACGTCTTGAAGCTGGGTTCAAGATCAGACTTTCGCTGTAGTCAGCCTCGGCACAAATTGTGCAGAAGACTTGGCAGAGCATTAAAAACATTTTTATGGTGGAATATTTCTGCCAGCCACTTATTCACTTAGCTATGTCGAGACTTTTTTAAAAATTGTCACATATTCATTTAGTATCTGGCAAGTAGAAAACTTTCGTGTTATCATCTTAGGTATCTTAACAAGACAGAACTGTCTATTAGCGCCCACTACTGCCAGCCATATATTCACTTAAGATAATTGGATATCTCGCCTTTTTTCAAGCTAGTCATTTAAATTATGTGGATAACTATAAGTGGATAAGTGGCTGGCAAAAATATGCCACCATACATTTTGAATTGATATGAACAATTATCTTACCTTAAGCAGGATCAAACTCGGCTTCCATATTTCGCTCAGCGGCACCTTTATTGAGTTGGTAGACCAGTAGTCTATAGGGTTCCACTGTAACACCTCGTCTGTCCAACTGACCCGGATACTGCCGAGGATAGAAAACCGCTGTTCCGTGGTATCGAACTCAATGATGTTGTTTGGGACGAATTGTGACGCCACGTCTACGGTTTGTGATTGGTTGAGACGGGGTCGGATCCGGGTGTCATACCCGGTGAGTACCGTGTCATACAAAGACTTGACCGCATAGAGCGGGCGGTATGCTTGTACATCCGATGGCAGCATGAGACTCAACAAGATTAAAGGGAATATCATTGTGAATGTCACGTGTATGTTACTATGATCTGCTTGTGTCCTTGTAGACCTCAAATAACTTTGTTTAATGTTCTGTATCAGTCTCGACCAGAATGCTATCTAAAATATCGGTTGATCTTAAATATAAACAAAATTTCCAATTTAAAATAGCAGCAGACAAATGTGTGTCCAGTCTTATGCGAGCTCATATAGTTCTGCCCTGAATGCAAAACTGGGACTCGACACAATAAGCAAACGCTAAAATTGGAACTGGTAACTATCCAACCAACATAGGGTGCGAGGGTCGTTCATAAAATGTTTTACCTTGTGAGGAGTTTTTTGTGATTTTCTATGCTAAAAGTCTTTAAACCAAAGCAATATTATGTATACTGGTAAGTATGTATGTATGTCAGTTAAATGGACATTAGCTTTTCATACACATACACATAATAAGTAATATACCTGTATATTGCCTTTTTTTTGTTTTCCCACAAACAACCCCATACTCTAATGTTGAAAAAGATAATTTATAAAATATACGTAATCATATAAAATGTTTGATTTTGATCACAATTCTTAGCTATTGTGCATTATCAGTCGTGACAGTATTAAAGATATTGATATGGATATTGTTTCCTGATATTTTCAAGGGCCTCAACTCCATACCTATTGGTTCGATGTCAGCCATAATCGACATTGGTTGTGATTTGTCTCAAAGTTAAACACAGCTCACTATAAGTCTGTGAAACGATGGACGGCGGATATCCATTGACCCAAATTACTGCATGCTCGGGTGATCTCAAACTGGATGCATTCTAATACAAGCTTCCTTACGACATCAAGTCGACACCACCATCAAGTCATACAAAAGCTCGTTATAATGTTTATAACTTACAAGTAAATGCCGTACATTTACAATGTCATATGTCTACAGGCTGGTGTACGTAGTTCATTTTCTCTTCGCAGCTTACGTCAATTAATAACCAGACATTTCACAATATAAAAATATTAAACACCCTTTTAATTAAAGGTGACAAAGCATTATTTCAGCATTCATCTACTATGAAGATTACCATCTGAGAGTAATTCAAAGTTTGCTATATCGACCGCATTGTAAATGTAGGTGACATTCCTTCAAACTGTCCTTTAATCGATAGTTTCTTTATATTAATGTTTCATAACACTTCCTATTGTTGACATTTCACCTGTTGCATTATAATGGGCGTTTGTATAAAATATATCACTTATGGTTTTACTTATTAATTCATTCGCTGAAGTGTAAATGTTTGTCGGTTAATATTCTAGCCACCACGGAATGCACATATTTTTTGTGCTTTGTTCGGAAGAGACTGAAAAGACCCCACGATGAAATCCTTTATTTCATAATAGTTTCGGTTCTCTAGTTCCACTTAAATTACTGTAACATTTTGATACTTAGGTACGTAGATCTAATTTACCATTCTCGTTTTCTGGAAGAAAATACTAAAATATGTTGTATCTTAACATTTATTGTCAGCCTTATGTCATATTAGCCGTAAGTGAGAAGGAAAATAATATAAATGTAAATATGATTATTAGCAACACAATTTAAACTGTACAGAGGCAATTCTATTTTCTTCCGATTTACACGCCTGTTTGCCGTGTTTTTATTTCTCCATGAATCCGAGTCGATTGGTGATACTCACGCCGTGCAGTGTGGGAACGCATGTTTGGGTCCAACGCATATTTTTGACAAATTATAATATTATACCACTTTCTAAAAAGTTTTTACCATATGATGACGATAACTTACATCATCATCACCGTCGGATTTTAAAGCAATTACACAAGTAAAAACTGATGAAAAAGCAGACTTAATTTGACAGATGTCGCTTGTTAGTTGTGTGTGACGTAGTCACTCACAACTATAGTACCTACATTCTGAGAGTCCGTTTTCTACATTTAAAACCGAATAACCTCTTAATTTTGTATGAATGAGCGAACGATTGAACAAAATTCTACAACACAGGTATGCTAAGATTCAGCCAAAGTGTTGAACACTCAATTTTGAGTAAAACATAAATATTTACGGGACACAATAATTGTATGTAGCATAAAAGCACAAAAGAACTATTTTCCCTATGATGTTGCGTAACTTTCACCTTACCATGCGGAGGAATATAGTTTCTTTCGATGCAAAGGTGGCTCGTGCCTAAATTTGGATGGTGGATGTGCAGATTTCGGTTGTTTAGTGGTGTTACAATGGTCCATAAAGAAAGCTTGAATTCCGATACAAATCCGTGTAACTTACTAATAATCACATCAGAGATACCTCCAGGGGTTATTAGTTGCTCTATAGAATGGATGATACCTGTATCTGCTATCCGAAGTTACTAAGAATACAGTAAGGAGCCATTGATTTGCATCTATAAATAGAAACTGTGCCGTCATTCGGTAGTACAAATCAAAGCGCTGAAAGTGCTAAGAGAACAGTATTGGCGCATTTCTTTTGTTTATCAAAGTAAATTTAATAGACGGGGTTCAAAAGTTCATGCAATGCCTATAACCCCGCTTTAACTTTGCATTAACATGGTCATTACAAGAAATTAAAGATGAATGCACCATTTGTTTCAAACAAACTGTTAACAATGAGCACTTCGATCGTCACTCTTACTCTCCCTATTTCAATAGCCTACACGAACAACCGTTTATTATTTTAACATAAGTTTGATATTTGGCAAAAACTGCCATTACCCATAGGGTAGGCATAGGACGTGTTTGTGTGTGTGTGTGTGTGGGGGGGGGGGGGTAAATAATATGTTGAGAGGTAGAAAATCGTACCTCGGTTTGTCTTTTCCAGTAGTTGGAGTAGGCTAAGGATAAGGGACTGAGTTGTTAGGGTTAGGGTTGGTTAATGTGGTTTGGACTGGTTTGAGGGTTGAACTAATGGTTGATTTTAGAATTGAATTTCATACCGAGATACAAAAACGTATACGTCGGAAAATTTACCTCAGTATTACAACACTTTGCGTATACAAACCGAGGTACAAACCGTCTTAGTAAGGTATGAGGCACACATGCAAACCTCGGTAAGATAGGTAGACCGAGTTGTAAGCGTGTGACAGACATCAATTAAGGAAGTACTAAGTGACACTTTACCAGATCTTAAAATATATAATTTTATATATATGGAATAAATATAGAATTTTAAGAAGATTTACTGCTATATAAAGTAGTTATTGACATATGCATTGCGTAACCCCCATCTCGGTTTGTTTGTTGGGTTTAACGTCCAACCGACAGTATTTCAGTTATTTGGAGATGGTGTCTTTTTGAGACAGATATAATGCTGTCACACTGCAGTATCATGCCGTAGACATGTTGAATGATACCACACCCAGTCACATTATCCTGACACCGGGACCAGCAGTCCTGCAACTACCTTTATATGCTGAGCGCCAAGCAAGGGAGCTATAACAGTATCATTTTTTATGACTTTCGTTTGTCGCGGCCGGGGATCGAACCCACGACCTGCCGAGCCCGAGGCGGACGCTCTAACCACTCGGGCACGGAGACTGAGACGGTCCCATTTCGGTTTAACGAATACTTAATTTAGCAAATTTAACAAATAACACATTGATGCTATTTAAAAATACATTGTACATATGTAAAGGTTGAAGAGACGACAAACAATGATTTTATGACGGTGTCCTTAGCGCGTTGACCATCCAGGAAGATGTTATAATTTCCGGCAAATATTGTCACTTGACAATATAGTCACTTCATCGCGCGCATCTCGACTGAGATAATCGTTTTTTTTCTGAAATATGTTGAAGTTTATCACTGTAACCCTTGCCTTTTACGGTAAGTATATATAATTTGTAACGATTAAAATCTTTTTTAAATGATTTGTCATATTTATTTGTGATTTTGATTATCTATTTGATATATTTTGTAGCATTTTATTGAATAAATAAGTGCAAGATGATTACGTTGGAAGTTGATTAAAGAAATAACTCGTTACTCACCGAACGTAGAAGGATGGCTGATTGCCGATGTCAGATATTCTCATGTATATTTTTTCTTAATGTTGTAAAATTGGTGCAATTATAGCTGTTTGATAAAATCGAAAATCTGTTTATCTAAATTTGTACATTTAAGACATTCTAAATTTAAAGTTTTTGTTTCAAGTAAAAACAATATGAATATGAATTTTATACAAATAAACTTATGGAGCAGTACACTTTTAAAATCGTATTCAGACCAGATTAATTTTCCTTCTGTTTGAGACCATTTTCCTGGACAACAGATGTATACATATGTGTAGAAATACACATTTGTGTAAAAAAAAACATTTTGTCATTCTGTTGAGTAAGGTTATGGGTTGATGTTGATGTACAACACTTGAAATCACCAAGTGGGGACACGCGCTCTAACTTACTCTTATCCTTATATATAGTAGCTATGTCAACTTACGTTAAAAGGTAAATAAGTAAAATTATGGTAGCGTACGAGACCGCGGGTCTGCAGTCTTGTTGGGGGAGATATTATTTTTAGTGATTAGTGAGTGTCGAGTTAGAAAAGGTGAGTTTCTAGTTGCAAAAAGTGAGTTTCGAGTCGCCAAAACATACAGATTTTTTCCATAACCGGTCACTCTACAGTATATACACTTAGTTGTCATCTGTACTGACTCGAAACTCACTTTTTTAACACGAAACTCGCTTTTTCTAAACTTGAAACTCACCTTTTTTAACTGGAAACTCACTTTTTCAGACTCGAAACTCACTTTTTCAGACTCGAAACTCACTTTTTCTTGACTCGAAACTCACCCTTTTTAATTCGAAACTCACTTTTTCTTTAACTCGAAACTCACTTTTTCAGACTCGAAACTCACTTTTCTTACATGAAAGTCACTACTAGAACAAAAAGAAATCCTCCTTGTTGTTTGGGTGAGGGCACAAATATTGTTCATGGCCTTCACAGGCGTTAAGGTACCAGTGTAATCCAGGAAATGTCGAAAAGATTTAGTATCCGTATTACGGAAACGTTAAAGGGCCTTCAATTAATGACATGTTTTGTGTTAAGTCAAAAGCTTTCTATTCGCGTTGATCAGATACTTTAACACTTGTCAATTTATATAGCTCGCAAACACTAAATCTATATAGATAATGCGTCTATACTTTTCTCGATATGATTGATGTTTCTGTCAAAGCGAATAGGTATTTTTTCACTTTAATTCGCCTTGACAAAAACATTCAAACATGTCGTGAAAATTAAAGTTGCAATATCTATAAAATTCTCATTATGCGAGCTAAATAAATTGACAAGTGTTAAAATATCTGATCAATTCGAATAAAAAAATGTCGACTTAGCACAAAACATGTCATTAAATGAAGGTCCTTTAACGTTTCCGTAAGTATACGCTGTAAGAACTTGACATGTAAAGAAATCTGTTAAGAATCTTCAATTAGCAAATATGTAAAAATACGAGCATGTGTCCTTCCTTCAAAAAATCTTTATCCTTGTAGTGATTTGTGTTGTGCTTGATAACATGGTTGAATGTCAAGAACATTTTGGCAGTCCTTAATTCATTGACCGAAGCAACAATTTTCTGGAATCCTGGGAGATATAAGTATAAAACAGCATCCAGCTGCACATCCACATGAGGTCATCAGCTAGGCGCCGTCCATCACTGAATGTTTCAATCCTTTAAGCCTAGTACACTCTCAAGACGGTGGATCAGTAGTGATTTCTTATCACTACCCATCAGTGGATAGCTTCCAGCTCTCCTGGTCCCTCTTGAACCATAACCAGTTGGAGGCTTTCTCTGCTGACTGCGAAAGCGCTTTTACAGCAGCTTTCCTGTTCTGTCCAGCAATGCCAAGAGCGCCCAACGTGGACCACACTGATTGAGCCGGGAACCATCTCTGCACCCAATTTCTATTGGAAACAACCATGTCTGCCACCCGCGGTCTTTGCATAGCTGTTGTAGCTCTGTGTACTTGGTCTTTTTGGTTTCATGTGCGGTTTGGCATCTCTCCTCCCAAGGAACAGTGAGTTCGACTATGACAAGGCACTTTCGGACAGGTGAATGGATTACTATATCTGGTCTAAGAGTCGTCTGGACAACTGATGGGAAGTTCAACTTCTTGTCCAGGTCTACGTCCAGAATCCAGTCTTGCGCCTGGTGTAGTATTCCTGTCCTCGTCCTGGTGCTTGAAGGGATCTGTTTGGTTCCTACACTGCAAGATGAAAGGACATGCTCCAGTGTTTCTCTTTTTCCACACAGTGGGCAGCTGGGATCATCAACAAGATTCCATAGGTGGAGGTTTGCAGGTGAAGGAAGGAGGTCGTATACTGATCTCAGCAGGAACTGCAGTCGTACTGGCTCGTACTGCCAAATCTCTGACCACGATAGGGCTCTGTCTGGGAGTGTCCAACGAGTCCATGCTCCCTGCTTCCCTAGTTGCACTGCCTTTGTCCTTCTAGATTCTTCCTCTACTGTTCTAATTTCTTGCTGCACCATGGTTCTTCGCTCTTGGGGTCCCGCTGTCTTCCACTGTTCGAGTTTGACTGACCCTAGTCCCTGTATTCCCTCACAAGGAGTTCCTATAATGTCATTTTGTCTCAGCATGGTCTCCACCTGATCTACCGTTTGACTTGCATACCATTTTCTGCCTGTTCTAGTCTCTTTTCCTGCTTGACGCACCAGTTCATTTTTCGACTCTCTCAGTGTAACCACCAGCCTTGTCTTCACAACCTTGAACTCCTCTACTAATGAGGAAAGTGGAAGTTGCAGCTGTGTTGTCTTCCCATAAAGGCCAACGCTTGTGGAACTTGGTGGCACCCCAAGCCATCTTCTTAGGTACTTGCTGACAGTGCGTTCCAGCTCTTCAATTGCTGTAGTTGGAACCTCATAGAGTGTAAGGGGCCAAGTCAGTCGTGGTAGTAGTCCATGCTGGTACATCCATGCCTTGTACTTGCCTGGAAGGCCGGTCTTATCGATGGCTTTCATTCACTCCTTATGGTCCTTAAGGCTAGCGTCAAACCACTTGCCAAGGCACTTGACAGGCTCATTCGTCAAGGATGGTACTGTCTCGTCTTGAATACGGAGTTGGAACTTGTCCGTCACTTGTCATTTCCTAATGATGAGGCTTCTAGACTTCCTGGGTTTGAATTTCATGCGGGCCCATTACACTGTGTTGTCTAGAGCTTGAAGAACCCATCGGGCTTGAATGTGGCTCTCTGTAGAGATTGTGAGGTCATCCATAAATCCTCGGTTTGATGGTAGCCTGATCCCACTCTGTTTTCGGGCCTCTTGTTTCCCTCTCCTCAGCCTTGATGATGAGATTCATCCCCGTGACGAAGAGTATTGGAGATATTGTGCATGTAATAATGCCCTTCTCCAGGTCCTGCCGTCTCGTTTTCTCCTCAACTGTAAACCGAAGTCTTACACCGCTAAAGTAGCTCTTGATCAATTCCTGTGCATGATCTGGGACATGATAGTGTTGAAGAGTTTCTGCGATGGTGTGGAATAGATCCATATGCATTGGCTTGGTCCAGCCATACCAGTGTTAGGTCTCCACTCCGGATCCTTGCCTCTCTAATAAGCTGTGATAGGGCGCTTGTATGTTCAACACAGCCAGAGAATCCCGGTATTTCTTCCTTCTGTACTGACGTTTCCACATAGTTGTTTGTTGCCATGTATGTAGTAAGTCTCTTGGCTAGCACAGAGAAGAATATTTTCCCCTCAACGTTTAGTGGGGATATTGTTCTGAACTGCGTAATGTCTTTGGCGCCTTTCTCTTTCGGGGCAAAGATCCCTTCTGCCATCAACCAACATGCTAGAACCTTGCCCTTTCTCCAAACAAGCTTCAATAATGTCCATAGCCTCCTTCGCAGTTTTGGGCACATCTTGTAGATCTTGTACGGGATCCCATTTGGCCCAGGTGCTGATCCTGCTCGTGCTTTCTTCACTACTTCTTTCACTTCCGTCCAAGTAGGTTCTTCCATCTCCAATGGCACATTGGGCTTATTGACGGGTTCAATCCGGGGGCAGTGACCAAGAGGAACATCCCTTTGGTCGTCTTCATGTGTCCTCCTTAGGTAGGTTTCCACATCTTCCAGACTGGTTTCAGGCGTGCCTGACTTCCCCATCAAGCAGAGACTTGGTGAACTTGAACGGATTGCGAATGAATGAAGCCCTCGTCTTTGCTTTTTCTTTCCTCCTCTTCCGGATTCCTTCAGCTTTCCTAAGTTTTTTAGATGCTGTCGTTCAATCTCCCTCAACTGCTGCAGGCCTATCTTTTCTTCATCTGTAGCCACCCTGAACTGTTTTCGTAGAACTCAAAGCCTTTGTCTGATCTCCTTTATCTGCCTCTCACGTCTGCTGGGCTGTGGTGGTGTGCTTCTCTGTTGCTTCCTCTCCAATAGTCCGAAACGCTCTTGGGTGACAGTGTAGATGATGCTTGTCATGGCTGAAAGCTTCTTTTCTACATCTCCACACAAAGATACTTGCAGGATTGTGTCGAGGTCTTCATCTAACTTTGTCCATTGCTTTGTGTCACTTGCTCCAGGCCATCTGATTCTCTGCTTTCGCTTGCCCTGCTGCGTTGCTCTCGAAGTTGCCACATTGTTTGAAGGAGTGGCAGAGTCAGCGGGTGATAACAGTAACTCAAGTAGCGGGTCTGGTGAATTGTCCCTGTTACTGCTTCTTGTAGACCTGTCTATGTCCGACATGGTGGCAGGCATTGTCTCAGATTCAGAGAGATCTCCAATGCTGTGGTGTTGTTCCTGACTGGAATTCTCCACCGTCTCACCAACTGTAGATACAGTTGTGCGTTGAATCTGCTTCCCTGCCTGCCCACACTTTGTCCTCGACTGGTGGATGCGTACCCCCCCCCCCTTACCACCCCCTGTTTCTTACACACCTTCCCACAATGACAGGTGGCTTCTGCTGTTTCCCCAGGCAATGTCCGTTGTACAAGACTTGGTCTCTGGTATCCGATAATGTTTGGTTGAGCCTATCATCCTCCCTCCCTCTCGGTAGGCTCTGAGGGTGTTCTCTGTTTGTCTGTGGTGTAGCTGGTTGGTGAGTGAATCCTCTCGGAGACTGTAGAGTGAGCTGCTAACACACACTACCCTGGTTCTTGTCTATTCCTAGAAGTCATCTGTCTCTCCAGTGTCACTGATCTCTTCTCAGTTGTCAGACATTAAGCCACGCAAAATTTCAGTGCGTGCAGATTTTGTTAAGAACCCAAAGAAATACAAAAGAATAACATACATGTACAGTTAAAATAACCCGTACTTTTATTTTCCAATATTACTCTTTTCCCTACATTTTAGTTACATTTAATCATTCCATTAATTGGTTTGTTGATGTCATAACGGAACTGTTGCTCAGCTGAATTCAATGTTAATTTTTAACAAAGGGGATAGTATTTGTCACTACATAATGAGATTTTATTTTAAATGGGTTAAAGGCCAGTTATTCTTCAAAAAGTGTATATTTTTCGGACAGAAAACCAACATTTCAAATTCCTGGTCGATTTAATTTGTTAAGAGTTCGAGATTTTGCGAGACTTGTCTACTTAATTGAGATGTAACTGTCAAGAGTTTACGGCGAACTGCGCATATCATAATTTCAAATTATGCTCCGCCCTGTTCACGCTATAGTCTTATATGGCAGTGTTTATTACACCGATCCCATTCAGGAAGATATATAAATCATTGATAAGCGGCCTGTGTCTGTTTCAGGGTTGTTGAGTGACGCAGTGACCGTTGCTTATATTGCGGGACATCAAGAAGATAAAGCGAGTGACAATATTATACAAATTGAAGCCTATCAACCTAATGACGATGGGCCAGTACATCAGGATAAGTCACCGTCCGATGTTTCTGACACGCCTTGTAACCAGGTAGCTTCAGACACTGAGACAGCAGACTGTATCACGGACGCAAGAGGATCAACGACCAAAACAACATCTCGCACCATTAAAACAACCACCAAAACAACTCATCGTACCACAAAAACAACCACTAAAACAACTCCTCGTACCACAAAAACAACCACTAAAACAACTTCTCGTACCACCAAACCTACTCCTCACACCACCAAAACTACTCTTCGCACCACTAAAATTACTCCTCACACTACCAAAACTACTCCTCACACTACCAAAACTACTCCTCACACTACCAAAACTACTCCTCTTACTACCAAAACTACTCCTCACACTACCAAAACTACTCCTCGCACTACCAAAACTACTCCTCTCACTACCAAAACTACTCCTCGCACCACCAAAACTACTCCTCCACACCAAAACTACTCCTCCTACTACCAAAACTACTCCTCTCTACCAAAACTACTCCTCACACCACCAAAACTACTCCTCGCACCACCAAAACTACTCCTCACACTACCAAAACTACTCCTCACACCACCAAAACTACTCCTCACACCACCAAAACTACTCCTCACACTACCAAAACTACTCCTCGCACCACCAAAACTACTCCTCACACTACCAAAACTACTCCTCTTACTACCAAAACTACTCCTCGCACCACCAAAACAACTCCTCACACTACCAAAACTACTCCTCACACCACCAAAACAACTCCTAACACGAAAACGACCACTCACCATTCGACAGAGAAACCAAGCGCTGGCCGGAAGTTTGACGGCCTATCGTTTGGAGGGGGGATAATCCTGGGTATCGGTGTCGTCTCCCTCATAGTTCTGTTTGTTTACCTGTACCGCTCTCTGCGAATAAAAAAGGACGGTTATCGATCAATATAGAATAACAACTTAATGGCAGTGTAGAAAAAAAACACATACATAAAAAACATGGAAACTATTATTTTACGTGGTTCAAGTAAAGAAGAAACAAAAATATATTTTTTGGAAAAACAATAAAAACAAATGACACCCTTCTGTTATGAAAAACGATGACATTGCAAATTGATGCTGGTTTGAGTGTATCGCATCGTCATAAAATGTTCATATTTAGATTTTACAAATTGACATGTTTGGAGAATACGAAATAAGAAAGCGTTTAGATTACAGTGCATGAATATTATAATAAAACCGTTATATACTTCAGAATGTGTACCTAATTCATTTTTAAAATGAAATTTAAGTCGTGTTTTAATTGCAGATGTACTGTTTTGACCAATTCTGGTGTTGAAGAAGTACTCGTAAATGTATTTGATTAAGCTAACATGTATGCTGGCATCTTAAGACGAAATGAGACGACATGACTGAGAGTTTTCTGCTTTTGCCTATCATTAAATTTAGTACCATTGTATTTATTTATTTATTTATTGGGCGTGGGGCGGGGAGGGGGGTTTAAGATCAATCTTACACTGTTTTATGAACACGACATATACTTTGCCTTTCCTTAAAAATGATAAAATAAACGTCCTTGTAGATTTAGTTTCATTGAACCTCGTAAGTGAGCTGTGCAACTTTAAGAAAATGTAACTGCTTTTAGAATTCCAACAATCATTTTTAAGTGGGTTTGTTGAGAGGTAGAAATTTGTGCCTCAGTTTGTCTTTTTCAGTATCTGGGTTAGGGTAAGGGTTTGGGATAGGGTTAGTTAATGTGGTTTGGGTTGAAATACCGATAATGGTTAGATTTACCTTGGAAAATTAACCTCGGTTTGACAACAATTTGCATACCGGCATAGTGAGGTATGAGGCTCAAGCGTAAAACCTCAATAAGATAGGTAGACCATGTGTGTGTGTGTGTGTGTGGACGGCCGACATGTGCAGGCGTATGTACTTAATATTGAACCTATGCATGTATATTAAGGTATTAGCACCCTAATAGTCATTTTTCATATCTTGCAACTGAATCGTTATAATTCTATGAAACTTTGTCACTCTGAGGATATTCAAAAAAAAATGAGAGTTTTTATTTCAGATTTTGTTAATGTTAGGGGAGATAATCTATGGCTAATTTAACATTGAAGCCTGTAGAAAATATACAATTTTTTCGGGAATTTGATTTTCGAGAAAAAACTCACGGTAGAAAGATGAATTATGATTTTTTTAAATAAACTTCACCGTAGGAAAAATGGAAGAAGTTACTTTCTTTTAGCTTTCTGGGGAGATAAGTCAATATAACAAAATCATCAAGGGAAGGTTATAAAAAAAAACTTCTGTCGCTATAGTTCATCAAATTTGCCCTGTTTGACAATTTAAAGTTTTATATTGTAACACCATATGCGTGACTTTGATGGAGTTGATGGATATCAGGGTGCTAATACCATAACATTATGTCGATAAAGATAATCTTCAGCCTTTTTATTTTTCTGAGAGCATATGTTTTTTTTTATTTTTTGTTTTCTTCTTCTTTTTTTTCAGATCGTTTATTTAATTTCCATGAGGTTAAATGATCAGAATAAAGTGTGTATATGTTTCCATATATAAAATATCTAACATCCATGAACTTTGATTGTTTGTTCACAATTCATTATTGATATCATTTTTCGAATATGGAATCCTTTTCATGATTATTATTCCATGTTGTGTAATTAGATTCCACCATAGTTCTTGCTGAACATGTTGATTACCGTATATATAAATGTAGACACGCATACATGAGAAGGGAACCAACCACCGGTGCGTACCGCTCTCGTCTGCTGATATCATTCGGCTTCATGAACAGTTACAGTGTAGTCAGTTTATCTTCTTCAAGTTAATACACATTAGACATGAGTGTATCAAGAAAACTACAAGAGAAGTGCCAGTGACCTTTTTACCACAGTGACATGAAATTTCACCAGGAATCCTGTAACCGTCTGGAAACGGACTACGTTCTATAGCAGGCGCCAAGTTGAACGTTTGAAACTACCTTCAGGAGCCCCAAAATGTCTGGAATTCTTTGAAAACCTTACTTTGGGGGTAATTTTGCATCAGACTATGTACAGTTACTCGCCCTTAGGTTATGGAAGCACTTGCACAGAAAATAGAACCAATTTTTGATGATATTGTTACGTGAAAAGTTAAGTTGAATGGCAGAGTTGAGATACAATGTTTTTGTTGTTGTTTTCGGAAGAAAAAAAACACTAAAGAAGAGGCAAATATCAACATTTTAAAGGTTTATGATGTTAATGTTTTTGGGACAAAGTTCATCTAATGCATACAGCAGTATTTTGCATTTTTGGGCTATTGTCATAAGATATCCATACGCGTGAGATTTTGAACTGACATAAAAAAGCTGCATGTACTACTCTAGCATTTGTCGTAATGGATTCTACTTTGCATCTTTTATATTCCAACAGACGCTCCAAAATATTAAGGTATTCCTTCGATTTGTAACAAAGTCTAGCATATAGGTCAGATGTAGCGATGACTTAGTAACTTCGAATATATGTATTCTTTGGAATTTAGTTAATTGTAAATATATTACATTATTACTATATTAACTAAAACTCTCTTATGTGTCATTCCATTAGATGCACGTCATTTGAAAGAATGTCGACTTTTGATGTATTTCATTTTGCAACTTCAGGACAGCCGTATGGAGAAAGCTAATATAAATAATGTACTCTTGCTAAATAAATTCAAATTCATCTTGGCATGTCGCTTTTTGAATTTAACCCCAGTTGGGAAAAATGAAAACATATCTAAATATTCGAACAAATAAATTCGAGTTCTTATTATCACAAAACCACAAATACGCACATTTACCTGTTTTCTGTGTCTGTTTTTGAATCATGACCAATTTACACCTATTGCAAAATTTGAAGCGAGTGAAAAAGTAGTTCCGCTATTTGAAACGTTTCATAATTTTACTTGCTTGTAAACAGAAAAGAATATTCTTTCAATAACACGAGCAAAGTTTATTGAAACCATTCAGATCAAATTCCGATAGGTCAGCCATGCTCGCATTTACAAATTTGCGTAAAAGTACATTCGACTTGCGGTACTATTTTTGATATACCACGTGTGAGATAAAAAATATTACATGGCTGTATCAACTCATAAACGAACTGGGTTATCAGGTAAGTAATTATATATAATGATATGAACATATTAGATTTGTATGTTTATGTGTTTGATAAAATAGCAAGGGCATAAAACTGACTCAATTTTAGTTGAATGATAATGGGGCTTCAGATCGATATTCAGTTATATAAAGTTTTAAACAAAGATGGACCGATGAAACATTTTTTATTCATTTTGAGTTTACAATTTTACAACGGTTGTTTCTTCATGGTCTACATACTGGGGCGAAATATATGTGTGACATCCGAACAAAGAGACGAGAAGCATTCTAGATAAAATAATATGCCATAATAAATTGTATATCTGCCAAACACTGCGCGGTATATATGACCTACAAAAAAAAGCTTGCTAAAGATTGAGCTTGAGATAGAGAGAGAGAGAGGGGGGAGACAGAGAGACAGAGAGAGATGTCCATATATACATGTATACGATAATTCTCATTTTGATTCGAAGTCCATTTGTTATCTTGTTTTATCGCTTAAGTTATTGTTGGACGGAGATTACATATCCGCAGCTTCAATGCGTTGTTTTATCATAGTCTATAGGTAGCGATTATGCGCGTATGTGTTTGTCTCTTGATTAACAAAACAAGGCAATATTGATTGAAAATGACGAACATATTCAAAAACATTCGTACATCTTTGATATTGCTATATTTTGGATTTACCGTATATTCATGTAAGTTATCTTTATCTATTTTATATGTTTCTCTTTTTTTCTTTCTTCTTCCTGTCCCTATCTCTCGTGCGTTTGTACAGGCAAACAACACACCTTATTTGTGTAAGTAAATAAAGTAAGTAATTTTTTTATTATAGTGGCATGTGTTACATGTAACAAAATACAATGTATATTGCATACAGTAATTACATTGTATAAAGCTTTAGTTTACAATTTAACAATTTAACACCCAGTCCCATGAGTCTATAAGTCACCTTAAAAAACGTTTAAATGGAGTATTATACAAATAAAAGATACAAAAACATCAAATATTATGGCAAAATATCAGTTTGACGGACTTCATATGTGAGAAGATACTAATACATGTAAGTAAGAAATCATAAGGTACGTAATCTTCAATCACAAATATGAATAATAACATCTTATTATAGAAGTGCTTCTACAGTAAACTTTGCTATTTTCCGAGTATCGTATTTAAGTAAAACACATCATTTTTGTTAATTTGTTTTGCTTAAAAAGCTGCTATCAGTGCACAGATTACCAATGAATTCAACTCGTAATTCATTTAACAAGGTACACCAAAGAAAAAATGTGTTTCATTTTCACTTTCATTACTATTACAATGTGTGCACAATCTGTTTTGCAATGGGTCTTTTCTATTACAATGTGTGCACAATCTGTTTTGCAATGGTTCTTTACTATTACAATGTGGACACAATCTATTTTGCAATGGTTACTATTACAATGTGGACACAATCTATTTTGCAATGTTTCTTTTCTATAACAATGTGGGCACAATCTATTTTGCAATGGTTCTTTACTATTACAATGTGGACACAATCTATTTTTCAATGGTTCATTTCTATTACAATGTGGACACAATCTATTTTGCAATGGTTCTTTACTATTTCAATGTGGACACAATCTATTTTGTAATGGTTCATTTACGTACCTACCAGTTTCAGTACATACAGGCAGAATTCCACGAGGAATTTTGGCGACATATTCTTCAACATCATAATCTGTATGTTCTTAGTTTGGGATATGACTGTAAAACTGGTCGCAAATTTACCTTACAATAATCATAAATTTTGTCTCTTGCCAACTAAGTAATCACAAGTAGTATACGAGACGGTTTGACCCCAAACAAACTTGACCTACTTTCTAGGTTGGCAGCCATCTTTGTCACTATTACAGTAACTCATTTGCATATAAGCACTTTGGGGTATGACGCATGCGTAGCGGCCACGTTATTGACGGCTATTTTATTTTAGACTTATGTGTGTATGGCGCATGCGCGGCGGTCATTTCTTTAGTGTACAGAGGTGAATTGTATCTTTGATCTGATATCTACTCGCGGAAATTGAGAGTCATTTCCATTCGATCTCAGACATCTAGTGTCATAAAATGATGTTTAATCATCATTTTATTAATAATGTATAGAGTGATAATATATTCTACTACTACTACTGCTATATATCTACTATATATGACTAATATAAAATAAAATAATGATGTAAATATTAATCATATTGATAATATTATATAAAAATTCCTTCCCAAAAAAGGAATAATTTATAAAGAGTTAGACAGATATGTATCTACTCTATGATGATAATGATAATTATATAATAATAATAATAATTCATGAATATCTTATATATATTATAAAATAAATGAATAAATAAATAAAAATGAATAAATAAATAATATATCTACTATATGATAATAATAATGATAATAATATGCAGATTTAAACGTTGCTTCGACGATGTGCTTCCTTGAAATGACTTTAGTATTTCACCACTATTGCACCAGTCATGTTCAAACTTGTTTCCAGGCATTTTTTCCGATGTACCATCTGTATTGACTGAGAGAATAAAAGCGGCTCTATTTTAGCTAGCAATGAATAGCAGCATGATTTAGGAGCGGATGTGTTAACAATGGCCTATTCACGTGCCAAAAGTTAATCCCTTTAATGTCGTCCCAATATCTGGCGTGTGTTGATTAAGGAGCGGATGTGATGACAATGGCCTTTGTATTAGGTCTATTCACGAGTACTGGACTGGCACTATTGGGCGACGAGAACGTATCTCGTATTTGTAAAGTAAAAGGTGTGTGCTTGATTCATGTAAGGCAATATGAGATAAAACACAACAAGTAGCTCATTTCAATTACAGTTATAATTTCAATAACATTCACGAATTTTAGAAAAAAAGGTAATTATTCACCATTATTTGAGAACAGAGTAAAATGATGTGATAATAAAGCAAAAGAAAAAAAAGGATACCCAATTTTAATACAAGTCAATTTAAAATGAAAAATACAAATTGCATTAATATATACATGCTGAGAAATTATATTTGAGAATTGAATGAAATGTTGTGACAATTAAGTAAAGGAAAAGGGGACCAAATAAATACAAGTGACTACCGGTAAGTAGAATTCAAGAAGGGGTAGCCATTGAATTTAGAGAAAGGTGAGTTTTTGGATCCAAGAGTGAGAAATGTGATCTTATTGAATGACATGGCTACGGAAGCGGTGAAGGACCAAAGAGTGACCGATTTATACACGGAAGGTAGCCACCACAGAAACCTGTCAGTCATCGCTCTCAACCCAAATCTGTATTTCAGCAAATATCCTAGCTAGAGACGAAATTGCCATTATCCGTTATCCGAAATTGCCGTTATTCAACAACCCCGTAGACAAACAACAGGTTTTGACCCTCGCCAGACAAATGTACCCTAACAACCCCAAGAACTGTTAAGACCATTTGAAGAAGCTATTAGTCACTCTTATAGTAATCTTCTTGTAGATTTAAAGCCACTTACACCAGCTTCAGTGCGCATGTGCACAAATGTGATAGAATTTATAACGGAGACCGAATGTAGAATGGAACCATCGTACGACATAAAGAGACAGGATACTTTACCTGTCGAAAATTTCCAAAACATCATGATTTCTTGCGACGACTGCGGTTCGATGTTCTCAGTCGTCCTGCGGAGTTAAAAAGAAAAGCTGAAAATAGTGATGATTCTGACGATAAAAGTTCAAAAGATGAACAAGACTATATGGAAGACATCAGTGAATATTTCGAACCTTTACCCGAAAAAGCTGGTGAGAAAACGGAAACAATTTGGGATGAAAAATACTACGAATATAGAAATGAAAGATTTTCAGAATAGCAAGCCCATTCAAAAGCCTACGAGTTTGTCTTTGAAGAAGATGCTAAAAAGGAATTCATGCGCTTGTATACGGATTTTTTAGAACAGCGGCTTAACTAGACGGAAGCGTCGTTCATCAGAAAATTCTCCGAGAAAGTGGTCAAAATGGTGTTGAAAAAGTACAATCATTGGTTCGATGACATCAGTGGTCATGGAGAGATAGATTTGGAATCTAGTGACGACGATGAATAAGTTTATAAGGGGAGGAGACTATTATACATAAATAAAAACTAACGATGAACGTAGATGATTCGCCTTATGGCCGAAGGTAAACTACGTCCTAATCATAAAGGACACTACGTCGTGAAGAGAATGATCAGACTTGTGGGGTTCCTAGAGAGCTAACGATCAGATTCATTTTTCCTTTGGCACAAGCTGTCGAATTCGCCAAATCAGAACTCAGTAAACAAAACCCTCCACCAAAGGAAAGAGAAACATCAGAGTATGAGATTTCGACCACCAGGAATTCCGGCCAATTCAACGTTCTATGTATGAGACTACAGACAAAATAATTTTTGAACAGAAAATGTGTGTATATAACAAGAAATAACGCTTGACATATTGTATTTGTGAAAAGTGCAAGATAAAATAAGTAATATTTAAACGTTTTTGTTTTCTTTTACAGCAAGATCCTCAAATGTTCTATTAAAACAGCAAACCTCAAAGCAAAGCCATTCGGTGTGACAAGCAGTAATAAGTGTGTGTGCGCGCGCGCGCGTGTGTGTGTGTGTGTGTGTGTGTGTGTGTAAACATTCAGCCTTAAAACTCAATCGGGTTTAACTTTTCAATATGCCATTGTTAACATAAAATACTCCTAATTAAAAATACTGCTATTCCTTGCTAGCTAAAAATAAAGCCTCTTTTGTGCAGTACAGGTGGTATGTCGGACAATAGGCCTGGGAAACAAGTTTGAAATGATTGATGCAATAGTGGTGAAATATTAAAGTCATTTGAAGGTAGGACGTTGAACAGGAACACATCGTGGAGGTAGACGTTGCTTTACATTTTATCATCATTATTATTATTATCCTGAATTATTATTAATATTATAATTATTATTATTTTTATTATCATAGAATAGATATTTATTTATTATTGTTATTATCATATCTATATATAACATAAAAATGGATTTCTATTATTATATTATTATTATCAAAAGTATAGACATATTATTATAATTATCATAGAGTAGATATATATATTTGTCTTTACCACTCTACTCTTTACATCATTATTGGCTTGATTATTTTGGGAACATTAACGAGGGCACACTAAGATTCATCTTAATCATTTATATACTATTATTAATATGAGTATTATTTACATCATTGTTTTCATTTTATATTAGTCATATATAATTAATGTTATATAGAAGATATATAGCAGTAGTAGTAGAAGAATATATTATCACTCTATACATTATTGATAGTATAATGATTAAACATCATTTTATGACACTAGATGTCTGAGATCGAATGGAAGTGACCCTCAATTTCCGCGAATAGATCTCAGACCAAGTATACAAGTCACCTCTGTATACTACAGAAATGACCGCCAGGCATGCGCCATACACACACATTAGTCTGATATATAATAGCCGTCGACAACATGGCTGCTACGCATGCGCCATACACCAAAATGTCTATATGCAAATCAGTTACTGTAAATAGTGACAACGATGGCCGCCAACCTAGAAAGTAGGTCAAGTTTGTTTCGGGCCAAACCGTCCCGTATACTACTGCCACAATTTACCTATTCATGAAATACTTCCCCAGGCCATGTGTGTTCATGACGGCTTTTATTTCACTGCTCCAGTTATTATGACACAGTCTATAATCTGTTCAAACACTTTCTTTGTCAGTCGATCATTATGCATTAATTGTAAATTGTTCCAAAAACGTCATATATTAAGCCACCTTCTATTGCGACACGGCAACCGACCGACTTATCCGGAAATGGTGGCCATAGGCACGAAGCAATGTACTGATTACTTGACGCTGTACATTTTCTGAAACTTGGTACTGCTTAAATCCCAAGATGCACGAACAATGGTTTAAACAGGAAAACACATATATAATACAGTTTATCAAATACTTTAAACCCGTTGTCTTTAATACTGTGAATTTTATTGATAATACTACAGAGTGCTCGACCTCCAGTTTAACGATGTGCAATGAAATGCAAAATTACAATTTTTCTGAGAATATGACCCCCAGATATTCATATTCATGTACTAGTTCTGACGCATTGTCGCCATTCAGTTCTCCTTGCCTGACCTCTTCTGAAGGTCATACAAATAGATATCAGTACTCGCCACCTTTTACACTATTCTTGAAGAGAATCAAACATAGTTTGCAACTTATCGTCAGTATCAGCAACTAGCACATTATACAAAAGTAATGATAATGAGGAATCTCATACACGGTTACCGACATCGAGTCGTTTGAGACAAATTATTTCCCTGAGTGACACCGGAATTAATATCAAACTAGTTGGTGAGTTTTCCGTTAATTCTAATATTTGTCATGGTTCGTTCGTGCAATGCTTTAATGTTCTGGTGTACTTTTCCGCCTATTCCATATGATAACAGTCAATAAAGCACCATATATCTTTGGACAAAATCAAAGACTTTCTTCAGGTCATTGAAAGATGCTAACACGTTCTCATTATTTTGTACAATACTGTACAAAACAACAACAAAAAAAAACATGATCCTCACATGATCTGTCTTTACAAAAACCGTTTGTTCATCCGAAAGAATGTTTTCGTTCAAATTAGACGTCGATTTATGAAAGCACTGTATACTTTACTAATGCACGACAACAGACAAATCCAACGATAATTTGGGGCCGCCGTGGCCGAGCAGTTACAGTCGTGGACTACAAATCTCTCAGCCCCTCACCGCTGTGGGTTCGAATCCCGGTAGGGACTTCGGATTTTTCATTGAGGAAGCCTTCCAGCTGGCTTGCGGTAGGTCAGTGGTTCTACCTGGGTACCTCTGTGTACTCGGGGTCTTCCTCCACCTGTAATTAGCTGGACGTCGCTATATGATTGAAATAATATCGCAGCGACGGTAAACTCCAATACAACAACAACAACGATAATTTAATTGGGAACGTTTATCAGAGTTACCGTTCTTTAATAATGGGAAAATAATAGCTTTTCTCAAGTCACGGGGAATAACGTTAGTGTCAAAAATCAGTTGAAACATTTTTATGAAGTGCAGCAATCACAGGTGAGTTTTAAGATTATGTAAGGTATTTCCTCAATTATCTCACTCAGCTTTGATTGAACTTACCTGTGTTCTGTACTTGGAATTTATCGCAAGCGACA